>KE598559.1:1287828-1301027 GCA_000444155.1 Cladonia macilenta KoLRI003786
ATAGTTATTATATAATAACTTACCTTTAATATAGTTATTATTATAATAATAAATAATTTATAAGCTATAAGCGTGTTATATAATTAAGTTATAAAATAAATAATACTAAAATAAGCTTTTATATARGAGACTTTTTTCCTTCCTTTTYCTATTAGATTTTAAAGGTTTTTAATAAGTTTTATATTAATAGACTGTTTCCTCCTAGAACTATATTAGTAGTATAATTATATATAATAGAGATTCTATACTAGTAAACTAATATTTAAGAGGGAARATAACTATAATAACTAGTAGCTATTAAGATAGCTTAATATTAATAATTAGCTACTATAGGCATTATATTAACACTATACTAGCGCGGATAAGTAGAATATATTATATTACTCTATTCTATCCTAATAAGCTTAAAGGGCGCATGCCCTATAGTAGTAGGATCCTTAATAATTAATTTTCTAATATAAATTAATACYTACTACTACTATTTCACGTCTTTAAGTAATCCTTAATAATCCTATTATGTAGTACTAGTGGAGTGTAATAGGCCTATATTATAATACTAAGTAATAACTATCCCTTTTAAATAGCTAATAATAACTTATAATATATCTTATTTAGAGAATTAATATCTTATTTCTTTAAGTTAATTAATAAATATAAATATATCTTAGAATATAATATATTTTTTTTAATAATAGGATTATCCCCTTCTATCTTAAGATTAAAATACTTAATATTATTAATTTAAAGGGCTTAAGGATAGCTAAAGGGAATATTTATTATAAAATTTAGATTTAGAGGACTATTTAATAAGGTATTTYTAAGCTAGATATTAAGTATAGCTTATAATATATAATATTACTTCTTAGTAAAGTTAGTATTATAAAAATTATTAGGGTCTAGCTTTTAAGGTTAAGATTAAGATTATTATAAATTTATATTATTAATATTARATAAACTTTTAYTTAAGTTACTAGCTATATTTTATAGTTTAATAAGATAATTAAAAATAGCTTTTTTTATTAAAGTAGCTTTAGTTAAAGCTAGATCTAAAAGAGATAAAGTATTYTTTATTAAGAAAGAATCTTCTAAAATAGTATTTAAGGTAAATATTTATAATCTCTTTTCTAAAGATAAAGATAAAGGCTGAATTAGAATATAAAAGCTTTAAATAATAATTTTAAATTTTATTAAAATAAGTTTAAAAGGCTTTTATTCTATTACTTATTAATAAGGAAATATAGGTAGACTTAGTAGATTAATAAATTAAGATCTCCTTAACTAAAAATTATTTATTATTAGTAGTCTAAAATTTGTTAATATAATATAATATAATAAATAATTTATCTTATTTTATTTAAGATATAGTTAGTATAAGTATAACTATTATTAATAAATTCTTAGAGGTAGAAAGTAAGTATTATAATATCCTAGCTAAATAAACTTATTAAAGCTAGGATAAGAGATTTCTTTCTATAAAATAAAAAAGATAATAATAATTTTTATAGTTAAATTAATAAATAAATAACTTAAAATATAAATAGAATTATAACTATATATATAGGATTATAACTAAAAAGTAAGTATTATAGAAAGTATATAATCTTATTATAAATAGTATAGAAGTAAGATTTAAAGCTAAGTAAAATAAAGGATTTCTTTAAAATAAGATAAATAATTATTAATTAAGCTAAATAATAGCCTAAATAATAGCCTAAATAATAGCTATTTAGATATTATAAATATAGGTTTTAATTATATAGATTCTAATAGCCTTATTTACTTTCTTAGCTTAATATTAAGCATTTATATAATATATAGCCTACTATTATTAGGCTATAATAATAAGGAGCTTACTAAGGTTAGTATAGGTAATATAGTAGAATTATAAGTAAAGTAAATATATAAAAGAACTAAAACAACATAAATAAACTTATAATAAATAAAGAGGATTCAGCTAAACTAAATATTAATATAGAATAAGTAGTAGAGGATATAGTTATTACTTATTAATAGTTAGTACTAGTAATAGCTAATACTCTAGAAGCTAGTAGATTAAAAGTATCTTATTAACTAAGAATAATACTAGTAAGCTTCTTTAATAGYTATTATTATTAATTATTAGGCACACTTCTTAATAATAGTAATAATTATATTAATTCTATATACTTCTACCTAGTAGAAATAGATAGAGGGTGTACCCCTATAGGGGATACCTTCCATTAGAAGGTACCTGCTAGGAGGCATACCCTAAGGCCCCTTAGTAGGGTGCCTACTAAAGCCTTCTACCACCACTACCTCCTAACAGCTTAATAATATTAAGTTCTTTAACCTTAATATTAAATATAATAGCCTAGTAGTAAGTAATAAATATATAATATTCTATAATATTTTTATATTTATTAACTAGTTAAAGGAAATAAAGAAGTAATTTAATAAAAAATAAGTTTTAAAAGTTATTCTTAACTACCTTAAGAATAGTATTATAACTTAGTATATAACTAAATTCTTTAAATTTAAGAAGGGTATTTTTAATATAATAAATCTAAATTAATAAATTAAGTTATTAATATATTATTTTAAGGAGGATACTAGAGAAGTAGTTAAATTAATATATTTAATAAAATATACTATARTTAATACTCTTAATAATATTAACYTATAAGACTATATATAATTAGTTTATTAATATATTTATATTATAGATATAGGTAATACTTAATTAATTATTATATAGAATAATTTAAAAAATTATAAATTAAGCTACTTAAAAACTAATTAATTAATATATAAGTATTTACTTAAAAGGATTTTTAAAGCCTTAATACTCTTCCTCTTTAGTTTTATATTAATATTAATAATAACCTTATTAAGGGTACTCTAATAACTATAATAATAGTAATAACTATTAAAACTATAAAACTAATAAGCCTCCTTAATATAATAATTAATTAAGATGAAATCTTTCTTTACCTTTATTATACTAACCGCTTTAGATTATTAATAGAAATAAGTTAAATTTATTAAAACCTTAAAACTATTTAAATTTAAAGCCTTCTAACCTAAATTTTAGATTTTATTAAGATTTAAGATATTAAAATAACTTTAGTAACTATATTAAGTTCTAATCTAAGTTTATTAAAGTCTATTATAAAAATAAAGATTTTAATACTAAAACTTAAAATATAAAGCTTTTAAAAGATTTAAAAGATYATAATTTTTAAAAATATTATAATTATTTTACTAATAATAATTATAATACTAATAATTACTTTAAGCTAAAGGAGAAGATATATARCTTCTTTATTAACTTTATTAATAAGACTTATTAAAAGTATAAGTAAGAGTTTTTATTAAGAAATAAACTATGTCTATATATTTATACTAAATATTATATAATATTTTTAATTTTAGAAGAAATAAATTCTTTTAAAAATACTTTTATAGTATTATTAAAAGAAAATATAATATACTATATTCTAGAAAGGTTATTAGATAAGTTTATTAAAATTATAAAATCTAGTCTTATTTATAGTAATAAAGTTACTAGTATAAGGTTTAGAAATTAGTATTATATTATTAATAAAATTATATTATATTTTTAAAGTCTTATATAAGATATCTATATTAATATGAGTTATTCTATTATAGTAGTAGACTAGAAGTTTATAAAAATAAACTTTTTATATATTAAGATTAAAACTATAGCTTTTTTTACTATTATTAAAGACTTAGAAAAAGTTAAATATAAAGTTAATTAGTTTATTTATATTATAATATACCTTCCTAGAAAAACTTATATTAGTAAACTTATTATAAGAGAAATTATAGTTAATTTTTATATAATAAAGAATCTTAAGGCTAATATTCTCTTTAATATAGATATTATTAGTTTAGAAGAAATTAATATTATTACTTTTAGGAAATACCTTTATATTAGTAGTTATAGTATAAGAATACTAATTAAAATTTAGCCTAGAAGTATTAAAGTTTATTACTTAATTAAAATAAAATAAGATATCTTAATCTACTCTAGTTAATAAATTATTATCTTAATTTATTATTATATTATATTACTTAAATATAATCTTCTCTTTAAATCTAATAATTTAAAATTAACCTTATACGTCTATATTATTAATTTATTTATAGAATTAATTCTTACTAGAAATAATTCTAAAGTATTAGTTATAATTAATTAAATAACTTATTTAAGATATATTACTAAAATTCTTTATAATAGCTATTACTTAGCTAGTAATAAGTTAGTATACCTTACTTCTAAATTACTAAAAAAAATTTATTAATAAGGTTAGTATTAATAAATACTAAAAGCTATTACTACTTTTCTAGCTACTAATATTTTAGTAGCTAAAAGTRTAGGTTTTATTCTAATAATAAAAAATCTAGCTTTAATAATAATAAATTTTACTATTTAATAAAGTAACTATTTATAATAGGGATATTATTACTACTACTTTAATAGAGATAGTAAATACTTATCTTATATTATAAAAAAACTTTAGTTTTATTAACCTTCTTAAGGATTATTAGATAAAGATTTTACTTAAATTTAATTAAAAAAAATTAATAAGTTTATTAAGACCTACCCTCTTAGAAAAAAAGATAGATAGATTATTAATAAAACTTTTAATAAATTATATAATTAAGGAAGGCTTAAATAAATAGCTAAATTAATATCTTTTAATTACTTAGTTTTTATAGTTTAATATACCTTACTTAATAATAAATATAAAGGTAGAGCTATAATAGATATTTAAAAGCTTAATAAAGTAATTTAACTTAATACTTATCCTCTTCTTTTATAAAGTAATATTATTATAACTATTTTAAAATATTATTATATTATAGTTATAAACTATATCTTATTCTTTTATTAATAGTAAGTATAGCCTCTATATTATTATTAGCTTATAATAGTAACCTAGAAAAGTTAAGAGATATTCTATATATTAATAATAAACTATAAAAGTTCTATTACTTATATTTAAAGAGAAATTAATTAAGTATTTTAACTCCTTTATAAATTTACCTATACTTGTATTAATAATATTATTATCGCTTTAAAGATATTATTAGAGTATATTAAATATCTATATTATATCTTTTAATTATTTATTAAAAAGTAAATATCTATTAAGCCTTTTAAATTATATATTAGGTACCCTTCTATTAATCTTCTTAAATAATAAGTTAATTCCTTAAGCCTTTTTATTATTAAAGAAAAGCTTATTATTATATTAAAGTTATAGTTTTTTTATATTTTAAGTACTTTAAAAATTTACTTAAATCTTATTAGCTACCTATAAAATTATATTTTAAAATATACTTAAGTTAGTTAATTATTATAAGAGTATAAAACTTTACTCTTAAAAAACTCTTTTAATAAAGGAAATATATATTATATTTATATATATTATACTATACTAGACTTTATACTAATAGAATAAAAAGTTTTTAATATATTATAGGAATTACTATCTTAGCTTATAACTCTAATATATTTTAATAGTAAGTAAGACCTTTATATTAATATAAATAATTTAAAAAAGTTTAGTTTTAAGATTTATATTTATTACCTTATTAAAAGAAAAATTAAATTAATATATTTTTTTAGCTATTTTTTAATCTTAATTAAATACTTATACTAGTTAATAAAGCTAGAAGTTATAATTCTAATTTAAGTCTTAAAAAAGATTTACTATATAATAGAATTTATTATAACTTATATCCTTACTAATTATTCTTTTATAATGAATATTATTATATAAAAGTTATTTAATATTTTTACTATTTAGAAAATAAATATTTATTTAGTTAGAGCTTCTAAATTCTTTTAATAATTTAATAAGCTTAATATTAAGTATAAGTTAAAAAAAGATAATTTAATTCTTAATATATTATCTTAGTTTATAAGTTTTAATATATTAAAATATACTAACTTTAGATTAGAATTTAATATTTTATATTATACCTCCTTTAATATTAAAGTACTTATTTATTAATATATAGCTACTCTTATCTAAATAAGTAATAAATTTAAAAAGAAAATTCTTAATAGCTATATTAAAGATCTTATATAGTATTAAATTATCTAGTAAATTATTAATAATAAAAAGCTTAGTAGTAATATTACTATCCTTTAATTTTAATAAGATAACTTTTTTAAATATATTTTAAAAAGCTTTTTAATCTATTATATAGATAAGGTTATTAAATATTATTATCTTTATATACCTTTATTAGTTATATTTAAATTCTTTAAAATTAGCTATAAGATAAATATTTAGTTTTTATTTAATACTTTAAAAAGATATTATTTTTTTAGTATATTTAAGGTTTATTAAAGTTATTTTAAGAGTATCTATCTTATTATTCTAATTATTAAGTATTTTAAATATATTAGTATCTTTTATATAGTAATATAGAAATTATTAGCTTACTACTAGTACTATTTTATATATTAATAATAAATTTTATCTTAGGTTTACTTTTTAATATAAATAAAGAAAACTATATAATAACTATTACTTATAAATTTAATAAATTAATTACTCTAATTATAGGTAAAATAATATTTAATATTATAAATTAGGTTTATCTTCTACTCTAGTAATTATTTTTAATTAATTAAATTTTTTCTAAAGCTATCTTATTTAATAGGGACTTTAAGTTTTTCTTAAAATTTTAATAAAAGCTATTTAAATAGTTTAATATTAAATTATTCTACTCTACTATATATTATTCTTAGATAGATAGGATAAGTAAGAGAATAAATTAAATTATAAAAATTATACTCTAATATTATATATATATTTTAGGTTTAGATTAATTTAACTAACTAGATATTTTACTTAAGATATAAGTTATATTAAATAAGTTATCCTTTAATATAATTAAATAAATATTATATAATATTATTTATAATTTTAAGCTGAATTAAGCCTTAGATCTTATTAAAGTTATATATAAAACTTTAAACTTTAATATAAAGGTAATTATCTATAGAGAAGCTACTAATATAATTATCTTTATTATAATAAATTAAAAATTTTACTATAATTACAAGTACTAGTTAATATTCTTTAATAAAGATAACTAAGTATTAATTTATCTTTATAAAAAGTATAATATTTTGGCTATAGTATAATTAATAAGAAGTATAAATAATAATATATTAACTTATTTAAAGTTATTAATTATATTAATTATTTAACTTATTACCTTAAACTACTAGTATATTAGTAAATATATAATATATTTATTATAGTTTAACTTAAGTTATTACTTAATATTAAAGATTTTTTTTAATAACTTTATTTAATCTATCCTTCGTTGGTCTTTATTAAGGGYRATATAGATAATTAGAAATTATATTATATATAGAAWTTACTTAATAAGTATTATATTAAATATAGTAGAAAAACAATTACTTAATATCTTATTTATTAGGAAGGATATAGTCCTAAGTATAATAATTAGAGATTTACTAATAAATTATCTAATACTTCTACTCTTATTAAAGAGTATAAAGAAAACCTTTAATAATTATAACCTTATATTATATTTTTAGTAAAGAATGTTCTATCTTATTATTTAAGTTACTTAAGAAAGGTATTTATTATAATATTATCTTTTATTATATTTTTTATTACTTTAGTAATAATAATTTCTRTTAAAGCTTTAAAAAAGTAGAGCTATTTTTAAAAGGTACCTCTAATTATTTAATAAGAGGAATAGTATTTATTATATAATATAATAAGGGCGTCGTATATTTTTTGGAGGGGGGTAGATTATTATAGTATAGGCCTTACTAGGCTTATTAGGGGGCTTTAGAGTATGCCCCCTAGTATACTTTCTTCTAGGGGAAGTATTATGTTRCTTCCTTCCCTTAGAAGGAAACCCCTATTATTACTATATATRTTAGATAGAAACAATAYAATATATTYATTATCAYAAATCYATCCATDACYATTACAAAGTATATATATAGACTTTAAAGAGTAGCTTAGAATAAATATATTAGTTATATTATCTTATTCTTTATTATTTAAATATAGAAGATAACTTTTACTAGTAGTAATAATCTATTATAAAGATATAAAACTTAAGTAATAATACTAGCTTTTTTACTTAAACTTAAATTAAATAAAGAATCTATAAGTAAATATATTAAAGTAAAGAAAATAGTAATAATAAATATATAAAAAATATCTTATATATATTTACATAAATTAGACTTTATAAGATTATAAGTATATAAAATAAGTACTTAAAAAACTTATAATATAAACAATAATAATTAATATTAATTTATAAGTTTATTATTAATAGTAAAAATAGTTTTTTAAAGCTTAGCTTTAAGTTTCTTTTATTTTATAAATTTATTATTATTTAGAAAATATTATATACTTATTTATATAAAGATAGAAGCCTTAGTTCTTTTATTTCTTATAAAGTAAAATTAATATATTAATAGCTACTACTTACTATTAGTATTTCTCTTTAATAGATAATATAATAAGAATAAAAAAATATATTAATAATTTAAATTTTTTCTATAAAAATATATTTTATTATTTAAAATTTTTATTATTATATAATTAGTAATCTTTTTAATTAATATTAAATATTAAGTATTAATTATTTCTTTTTATATTTTTTTAATCTTTATTAATAAAGTCTTTTTATATTATTAATAATAATTACATAAGAGAATTTCTTTTATACTAGTAATAAAATACTTTTAATTTTAAAAAGTTTATAATAATAATTTTAATCTCTAATATAAAAGTTTTATTTTTAAATAATAATTAACTTTTATCTACTATATAAAATTAAGCTTCTTAAATTATTAAGAATTAATTATATAACTTATTTTACTAGCTATTTATATTATATTATTTATAACTTTAAGTTATAATAAATAGCTTATATATTAAATATATATCTTAATATATAATTCTTCTATATATATAAAAAATTTATAGTACTATAAAATAATATCTTACTATATATTTATTATTTTACTTATATAGTAAGTTAATTTTTTTTGATAATTTATATTTACTTACTATAATTATCTAGAGTTTATTTATTATTATATTAAAAAGTATAGAAGCTTATAAGAAGTTTTATATTATTAATACTTCTAAAGATAATTATTTATTAATAAAGAGTAATATTAGTTAAAGCTTTTTTTAAAAATTTATATACCTCTTATAATAGTTTTATATTATTAAAATAATAGTTTTTATTATTATTATTATCTTTAAAGTATTAGTAACTATTTCTATTTAAAGATAATTTAATAAAATTAATATTATAATATAAAAATAAAGTAGTAAGTATAACTTATACAGAAYTTTTTTAAAATCTAAACTTATTTCTACTATATTTATTAATAATTATAATATATCTAGAAATTATAATAAATATACTATAAAAATTAAAAATATATATATCTTTCTCTTTAAGATAGTTTTTAATATAATTAAATATAATTTTAATTAATATTTAAAGCTACTCTCTTATTAAAGTTCTTTAATAAGGTTATTTTAATATATTAATAATAAACTACTAATAAAGTAGAAGATTAATTATTTATAATTTTAATAAATTATATATATTTATTAGTTATTATTTTACTTAATAGTAATTAGTAAAAATTTAAACTTTAAGATAATTAATATATTTTATATATTTAACTCTTAATAAATAAATTATATTAATAATAGCTTATTTTTTACTTTTATATAAAGTATAGTGTATTCTAATATATTTATATAAAATTAGTTATATTAAAATTATCTTTATACTTTTTTAAAAGTTAGTTAAAAAATATATATAATACTAAAATATTTTTAAAGATATTTATAGAGTTCTTTTTAATTAGTTAATAATATTTAATAGTATTAATTAGACTTTAATTAATCTATTAACTAAAAAGTTTTTATTAATATTAAATTTTTTTTAATTAAGTTTAATATTACTTACTTTTACGCCGCGCAATGGGTTGGGTCGGGTTTTTCTTGGCAAGGATTAGGTTTAAACCTGAAAACCTGACGGGCCCCTGTCAGGCCTAAAATAATCTAATAATCAATCTAATAATGGCCATGCCCCATGCCATGGATGGATGCCATGCCCTACGCCATGGATGGATGGATGGCCATGATGGATGGCCATGATGGATGGATGCCATGCCCTACGCCATGGATGGATGGATGGCCATGATGGATGGCCATGATGGATGGATGCCATGATGGATGGCCATGATGGATGGATGGATGGATGGATGCGACGATGCGATGCCATGCGACAGCGACATAGCCATCAACATGCGACAGCGACATCTTAGAGGGCGACAGCGACATCTTAGGGGGCGACAGCGACATCTTAGAGGGCGACAGCAATATCTTAGAGGGCATCAATATACGACAGCGATATCTTAGGGGGCATCGCTATACTAAATAGGACATAAAATAGGGGCTATTAAAAACTAATAAGAGTTTATTAAGTTTTTAGGTTTAAACCTAAAAACCTATCACTAAGTTAGGTTCAAGTTAGGTTTTTAATTAAGCCTCTAAATTTAACTTAAAACTTAACCTAACCTAAACCTAGTAACTTAAAACTTTTTAGGTTAAATTTAACCTATTATATAATATACTTACTTTATAGAGTTATTAAGTAAGTTTTAATTTATATAAATTATCTTTTAGTTATTAATAGTATTTTAATTAATACTTTATAATATAAACTATAGCTTTATTATATTCTTAAGGATTTATAAAGTTAATAAGTTAAGATAAATAATTATTAAAGTTAAGATACTAAATAATAAAGGTAGAAGTATAAAGAAACAAAAAATAAAAATAAAGAAATAAAGAGTAAAGGGTAAATAATAAAATATTAGAGTTATTAAGAATAATTAAATAAAAAGAGTAGCTAAGTAAAGTAACTAGTTTTAAAACTATTATAAAGAGACTATTTTTAAATATATAAAATAAAGTAAGGAAGAGAAGGACTATAATATAAATATATAAGTATTAAAATATATATAGAAGGAATTAAGAATTAAATTAAACTACTAARTTAATTAAAGTAATTTTTAATAGCTATAATTCTATAAGTACTATAGTATTACACCTATAAAAATTATATGCTAGTGCTATAGTAGTGCTAAATTTAGTAGACTATATACTAAAAATTATATATATTAATTATTATTATAGAATTCTATTATAACTATATAAAGTTTATCTAAATTAAGTAATATTAATACTATATATATAAGTATACTTTTGCCCCTTTAATTATATATATTAGTTATTATTATAGCCTATACTCTATAGCTTATATTTTTAATATATTTTTTAATAACTTAATAATTTTTATAAGTATATATAAAAAATTATATCTTTTAATTATTTTAATAAAGCTTTATTATTTACTATCTATATTAACTTAAATTAGGTAGAATTAAAGCTATATATATCTATTTACTTCTATTTCCTTTTTAATAGTAGCTCTTATTATTATATAATAGCTTTACTACTATTAATATTACTTTACTATAAATAGTACTTTACTATCCACTATTTATTTAACTCTAAATTAAGTAAAATAGAAGCTTTATATCTAAATATCTATTTACCCCTATTTTAATTATACTTATAGTTTTTATTATTACTTTATAATACTACTATTATTATAATACCTCCTAACTTACTTTTAATACTTAGTATATATCTTATAAGTCTTTTAATTCCCTCTATATTATTATATATAACTAATTAACTATTTAGTAATATTAACTAATACTAGAATTAACTAACTTATTAGAAAGAGAAGGTACTAAGTTAATAATAATATTCTAGAGTAATAAGAAGGATTATAGTTTAGGAAGAAATAAAGGTAATAAAAAATATTTAAGTATAAAGTTTTAATCTAGTCTAATTTAATATTAAATAAATAGTAGATAATTATTATAGTATTTCTATAATAATAATACTTAAAGTATTTTATAAACTAGTCTTATATTATAAACTGACGTCGTGAGGATTCTAAAAATAAGTAGTTAAAGGGTTAAAGGGGAATAAAGTAAGCTAAGTATAACTCTATATTATTTAATAATATAAAATTAAGTCTTTAAAGGCTAGAAATAATTATTAATTTAATTATAAAGTTAAATATAAAGAGATTTAAACTATAAAGTAAAAGCCTTAATTATGTAAATATAAGAAAGTCTATTAAAATTATATAAATTAAATAAATTAATTAATAATCTATTTAAACTTCTTAATTTAAATATTTTA
This sequence comes from Cladonia macilenta KoLRI003786, assembly GCA_000444155.1. Lineage (NCBI taxonomy): Eukaryota > Fungi > Ascomycota > Lecanoromycetes > Lecanorales > Cladoniaceae > Cladonia > Cladonia macilenta. The sequence continues at coordinate 1,300,161 of KE598559.1, forward strand.
TGAAATAAATTATCTAAATTATTATATAATTATTACTAAGTCTATTCTAAGATATTTACTAAATATTTTATTATATTATTAAGTTTTAATATTATCTCTTCTTTTTTAAAATCTTTATTTTAAAGATAACTATTTTTTTTTATATTATAATATATATCTAGTCCTCTATCTAAGTCTATTTTATATTAAAGGTAAGTTTTAGAAAGTATTTATTTTAATAGAATTATATATTAATATAATAACTATATTTATTATAATAAGAAGTATAAGATAGGTTTATCTTTTAATTTATATATATTTTATAATAGAGTTAGCTTATTATATAAGCTTTTTTTTAAGATAAAACTTTATTATATCTATAAAAAAAGATATAAAAAATTAAAAGCTACTTATTTAATAATATTTTAAGTTTAAAAGTTAGTTACCTAATAATCTAAATTATATATAAAGGCTAATAATCTAGAAAAATAAGAAGAAAAATTTATTTATTATAAATTATAAAATATTAAAGAGCTAAAAAAAGATAAGATAATATAGGCTAATAATATTACTCCCTTATTTAACCTTAATTTTAAAGAGATTAAGATTTTTTTATTCTTTAATTAATCTTTTCTTATACTTATCAAAACTATTATAAAAGGGTTTAATAGTTTTTAAGATTCTTAAACAATTTTTATATATTTTTAGTACTATTATAATTCTTCTACTTAATAAAGTAGTTTTAATTTTATTAATTTAAAATTCTTTTAATTTTTTACTTATCTTCTTCTTTAACTTTATATTAAAAGATTTTTTATAAAAATATACTTAGACATATTAGTTTTAAAAATAATATATAAAATACTAAGTATTATTTTAAGTTTTTAA
>KE598559.1:1334132-1621484 GCA_000444155.1 Cladonia macilenta KoLRI003786
TATTTTATAAAGCTACCCTAATATCTTTTAGAGTAAAAATAGTATATATAAATTAGATATCTAATTTATTTTTTAAATAATAATAAAATATCAAAAAACGGAATTTTTATATAAACGGTTTAATATAGTCGTTTTTAAATTTGGGCGGTGGTTTAATATAGCCGTTTTTGATAGGTTATCTGTTATATGTTTTAGAGTATTATATAGGCTGACTATTATATACCTTAGAGCCTTATATAAGCTATATCTTATATATAAGATAGATAGAGCTTATAGAGCTAGCAGTTTAAGTAGGAGTATTAAAATCCAGTTATAAAGCTAAGCTTAGTTAGTGATGGCTTGGTAGCTGGATGTCAAACAGTAGCTCTTGCAGCTCTAACTCTTCTACTATAACTAATAAATCAAGGATGATTCAACCTTATTTTAACATTAAAAAAGTACTTAATTTTTATTAAGATATTATTTATTTATATTAAATTTATACTTTTTCTTTATTATCTTAGTTTTTTATTATCTTTAAAGTAGAACTTACTTTATAATACTATTATTAAAGTATATTAACTTTATTTATTTCTTTAAAGTAAATATTTATATTATAATATTATTCTATAAAGTACTTATTTTATTATTAGAGATATTATTATTATATATTCTTAGCTAGAAAAAGTCTATTTATAGAAACCTTCTATAAAAATAATTTATATTAAAATAGTATTATAAGAGATTTTTATAGATTTAAATACTACTTCTTTATTAACCTAATTAAATAAATAGATTATAGATAAAATAATATTATATTTATTATATTTAAATATTAAAGCCTTTAAATAATATATTATATAATTATATTTAATTTTAATTTTAATTTTTAATATATTTATCTTAGACTTTTCTAATCTCCTTTCTATAAGCTATATATTATTTATAAGTAATTCTTTTTAAAAAAAAGTATCTTTAGTAATTTAATTAGCCCTAAACCTATAACTTCCCTAAATAATAATAATAATAATAATAATAATAATAATAATAATAATAATAATAATAATAATAATAATAATAATAATAATAATAATAATAATAATTAGTAAGACTCTATAGAAATTTAATAAGAAATAAAAAATATTTTTTATTAACTTAGGTAATAAACTATTACTAGTTAATAATAAAAATACTATTAATAATTATAATAAAAAATTAATATATATTAAAGATATAGTAATTAAGTATATAAATAATAAAATAATTTTTTTAAATATTTATTTATTCTTAAAGAGAGCTAAGGACCTTATAATTATAAAAGGTTCTATTATTTAAGAAAATCTAAAGATATTATTATTTAGTAATATTATAAATTGATAGCTAAATAAACTCTTTATTTTTAAAAAAAACTAGTAAAACATAGTATTACTAAAGTTAATTTTGTTAAATAATTAAAGTTATTACTTAATAAGTTTAGTATATTATTAAATATAGTTATCAATACTATACTAAAAGAAAGATATATTTTCTAAAATATAACTTCTTAAATTTTTTTCTATAAATATATTAAAAAAAATATTTTAGTTAGCTAAAGATACTAGGTTAATAAATATTATTTACAATAGTATTAATTTAAAGTTATAAAAAAATATTAATAAATTTAATAATATTAACTTCTTTTTAAAAAGCATTAACGCGTATAAATATAAATAATAAAAATATATAATAAAATATTCTAAAGCTTCTTTAATTACTAAAGTATTTTAGGTTAAGATAAAACTAAGTATAAAATTTTAAAAATAATTATAATTACTTTTAATTTTAATAAAGATTCTAATCTTTTAGTTATAACTAATAATCTTAGTTTAATAGTACTAATTATAGTTAAAATCTAAAATTTTGATATTAAACTTATATTTAAAAGACTTACTCAATTTTAGTTATAAAGATATAACTAATATAATTAATAATTAGATTTTTAATAAACTTCTATTCTACTTATATTTTAATAACCTCTATAAGTCGTGAGTTTACTTCTAAATATATTAAATTTAACTTTATATCTACTTTATATAATAAACTTAAATTATTTTCTAAAAAATAACCAAAAATTTCCTAGGAATAGAAATAGAAATAAATAATAAAATTAATAAAATTAATAAAATTAATANTAATAAAATTAATAAAATTAATAAAATTAATATATATTATTAAAAGATATTAGTATATTAAGTTACTACTAAGAATATTAAAAAAAATCTTAATTTTTAATAAAAAAAGATAATACTTACTATATATAAAAAAAGAAATTTATATATAGTAGATAAAATAAATATAAAAATAAATTTTTTTACTTTAAATAAAATAATAGTCTTAAGGAGTAATTTATAGAATTTATAAGTATTAAGATATACTATTATAACTATAATAAGTTATTTATATTAAAGAATAAATTATATAAGTACTTAAGAGAAAAGTATAATAAAATTTTAGAATATAAAATTAATTCTAATATAAATACTTAAAGTAAGAAGTATTCTTAAAAAATTATAAATAAAAATTTAAAAGTTACTTAGAAAATATAAAATTAAAAGTACTCTTAAAATATTAAAAATAAAGCTTTTATAGTTAAGGATAACCACCTTATATTATAAATACTTTAAATATATACAATAGAGAATATTTTTAAGAATTTAGTAATAAACCTTTAAAACTTAAATATATTTCTAATATATATATTAGAGGAATATAAAATATAACTATAAATAAGCGCCTCTAAGTATACTCTAGTAAAAATTTAATAATTAATTAAAAGTCTATTATTAATACTACTAGGGTATATAAGGGACCTTAGAATAAATATATCTAATTATTAATATTTATATATAATCTAAATTTTATAATATAATTAATAGAACTATCTACCCTAGAGAACCTTAAGAATAATTTTTTAGTTATATTATAAATAGTACCTTTATTATTATTATTACTAAATATAATTAATTCTAAAGCCTTAATAAAAAAAGTTTAAAAATAAATTTATCTTTAAAACTTAAACTTATACTAAAATTTCTATTAAACTTATAACTAATATTATTAATATAGAAGTATATATTAACTCTAATTATAAAGTTATTTTTATTAATAAAGTATAATTACTTTCTATACTCTTTAAAATTAAAATTCTAATAATAGTATTATCTTTAAAGGTATAAAACTTAAATATCTTAAAATATAAAATATTTAAATATATTATTATTTCTTTATATCTTCTAATTATTTAAAAGGATATAAATAAAAATATTCTAATATATCTTTATAAAGAAATTTATATTATTAATAACCTAAGAATAAAGATACTTATTAGAAATAATATTATAAATTTAAAAAAAATTATTAATAATATAGCTAGATAAATAATTTATATTAAATTAAAAGCTATAATATTATTATACTTATTACTATATACTACTAATAAGGACTATTCTTTTATAAGTATATAATAATATAGAAAGCTATTATAATTTTATTATATAATAAAGTAATAGTACTAATTAAAGCTTTAAAAATATTTTAAAATAAAAACTTTATATTTAAATTATTTATATAAAGAAACCTTACTATATATATATATCTTATAAACTATAAAATATATAGAATTTTAGTCTAAAATAATTCTAATCTATTTATATAAGTATCTAATAAAACTTAACTAAAAAATATTATAAAAATAGATTATAACAATTATTTTTAAAAAAAATATAGAAGCTAATTTTACTATTATTTTATTATAATTATTAATAAGAATAGAACCTTTTTCATATTTAGAATTTATTAGAATTTAGAGATTTAAATTCTATTCTTAATAATAATATTAAACTTCTTATTAAATCTAAATACTAAATTTTATTTTATATATATAGAARTTTAATACTTAAATAAAGTAATACTCTTTAGTAATAAATATACTATTTTTATATTATAATAACTTATTAATAATTTCTCTATACTATAAGTTAATAATAATAGATTTATATAAGTATCTAAAAATAAATAAATAAGAATATCTCTATATTAAAATTAATAAATAAATTTTTTTAGAAAAGTAAAAATATACCTTTTTAATATTAAAGACTATAAAGTAGTTAATAAAATACTTAATAAATTATATTAATAAAATAAACTAAATTAAATTAAAAAGTCTATACTTTTTTTATATTTAGTTTTTATTATATAGAAGACTTTTCTTAATAAAAGTAGAAAAGAGTATATAATAATTAATATCTATAATTTTAATAATTTTATTATATCTAATATATATCCTATACTCTTATAATTAGAGATTGTTAATAGTTTAGTTAAATATTTATATATTTTAATTCTTAATATTTTATCTTTTTTTACTAATAAAAAGTATATTTTAAGGATTATTATATATTTACTATTATAATATATTAAGGATAGGAAAGTTTTAATATATTTATTATAAATTATATAAATAATATTATTTATATTTAAAGATAAATTAATAATATATTATATTCTATAAAATATATATATATTTATATTAATAATATAGTTATAGAAGCTATTTTTTTAAAATAATATTTAAAAGATCTTTAAGAACTTTTTTAACTTTTTATTAACTATAATATATTTTTTTTATAAAAATATTCTTAGGGTATCTAAGTATAAAGTTATTAAGTTAATATATTAATTCTTTAAATCTATTATTATTAGAAAATAAATTATATATAATTAGTAAGCTAAAGTATCTTAAAATATTTAAAATATCTAAATACTATCTTAAACTAATTAAATACTTATAATAGTATATATATTTCTATATATAGTTTTCAAGACCTCTTTAAAAACTTAAAATAATATTTTTAAAGGAATTACTTAATAATATTAAAAGATTAAGAAAGAAATATTTTTTAATATAAATTTTATTTTTATTAGTATTAGTAGAGCTTATCTTATTTAAAAAGCTATAAAAAGTAATAGTATAACCTATAATATTAATATATTAAAAATATATTAAAAATATTATAGATTAATTTTCATATTTTTAAAGAGTTTAGGTTTAGAGCTATAGTCTTTTATATTAAAGATTATAATAAGAAATTATAGAAAAGAAAATAATTAATTAAAAATATAATATGATTAATATTATTTCTATCTTATCTTTTTATATAAATAGAATAAAATTACTAGTTAATTAAACTTAAGATTATAAAATTTATTTAAATTATAAAGAAAGTATAATATATAATAGAGTTATTAAAGAATTTAATAAAAATATAAACTAATTACTCTTTAATTCTAGAAWTTTTTTAGTAGAGTTTTATTATATTAACTATCTTTATTATATATATAAATATATAATTTATATATACTATCTAATTTCTATAATGATTTTATCTCGGTATTATATATAAATTAGAAAAAAAATATTTTTTATTTAATATATTTTTAAGATTAGTTAGCTTTATTTAATTAATATTTTTAAATAATTACTTTAAATTAAATACTCTTTATACTACGACTTTTATTAATATAAATAAAGAATTCTATAGTAGGCTATTATAAGGATATTAAGAAATTAATTTTTAGAAATATATTATTATATAAATTAATAAAAACTATTTATTTGAAAAAAAAATAATATAACTACTTTTTATTTAAGGAGAATATTTATATATTTAAGACTTAAACCCTTACTTTAGTCCTTATCTAAAAATTGTTAAAAATAATAATAGTATAAATATAGCTAGAGTAATTAAAAGTATAAAATAATAAAAATAAAACCCTTAAGGTAAGAATATAAATATGAAAATATAAAGTAAAACTAAGTAATAAAATTTAAAAAAAGATTAAAAAGTATATAACTTTCTACTATCTAATATAAAAATAGTAAAGAGTAGAGAGGAGTAAAGCTTTTTTATATTAAAGCTATTTTTAGAGTCTTTATTAAAATTATATAATAATAAACTAGCGTATAATAATATAGAAGTAATAAATTATATAAAAGAGTAAACTTTTTTAATTATAAGTTTATATATATTATTTMTATTATTTAAGTATAATTTTAATTTAATTCTTAATCTAAAGTTAAGGCTAAGTCTAGTTTTTTATATTAATATAATAACTAGTCTTTAATACTTATATATACTAAAATTTTTCATGAAAGATATCCTAACTTTAATATATAGTAATAGGTATTTAGATTTCTAAAAATATTATTATGTTATTATATTATCTTRGTATATATATATYAAGTATTACTTATAATATCTAATCTTATAAATATAGTATTATATATTATATWAAAGCTTAAACTTAAYCTTTTCTTTTTTAATATCTCTAGCTCTCCTATTATTTAAGAAAATCTTAATATAATAATATCTATTATAAATAAGTTTACTAAATATATTACCTTTATAATAAAAAAATTATATAATTTATAATATAATAGGTATCTATCTTACTTAATAAACTAGATATAATAAATTAGGGATTTCTTAAAGTTATTATTTTTAATAGAGATAGGAAATTTCTTTTTAAATTTTAAAAACGTTATTTAATAAGCTAGATATAAGCTTTTTATATTCTACTACYATATGGGAAATAGGTGGTTCYATAAGGGCTAATTAAGGGGCTGTCAACTGCCTATTATGTTGAGCGGTACGTCTATTGCCAAAGAAGGATTATAAGGGCTTGACTATCTAGTAAGCCCCTGTCAACAGTTTATTAATAGATTTGCTTATTCAACAGCTGTTAATGTTCAACTTAAGTTGGGCTTAATATCCTGTTGATAGGGGCGTGCTAGATAGTCAAGCCCTTATATACCTTCTGTAAGCATTAACGTACCGCTCAACCTAATAGGTAGTTGACAGCCCCTTATAGAAACACCTATTTCCCATAAGGTATATATTATTTATAAATTAATAGGATAAGTAAGAGGATTAATTAAATTATAGAAATTATATTAAATTATTATATTTATAATTTAAATAAACTCTCTAAATAACCTAAAGTTTTATTATAAATCTAAACATTTTTAAATAACTTAGCTACCTTAGAATTAATATTAAATAAAATTATTTATAGCTTTATATTAAATAATTTAATAAATCTTCTTAAAATTATTTTTACTAATAATTATTCTCTAACTAGAATAACTATTACTAATATTATTACCTTTATATAAATAATAAATAAGTTTTACTATAATTAAAAACACTAACTAATATTCTTATATATAGGAGATTAAGTATTACTATAATTATATAAAAAATATATAATCCTATATACCCTTAATATTACAAGAAAATTATTATAATAATATATTAGTCCCTTTAAAATTATTAAAAAAGTTAGATGATTTATATACTATCTTAAAGTTCCTAAAAATTAGAAGATATATCCTATATTTATAATAACATAATCAAAATCTACTTCCTTACTATCTAACAATTTATATTATTACCCTTAGTCTATATATCTCTAAATAGTATTTATAAATAAATAAGAATAGTATTTACTTAATAAAAGAATTATCTAAAAGGGTAGAGGTCTTATAATAGAATATTTTCTATAAYAAAAAGACTATAATTTAGAATTTAATTATTAGTGTAACCTTAAGAATCTATAAAATTATATAAAGCTTATAAAGGAATAAAAATAGAAAATAGATAAATTAAATTTTAAAATCTTTTATATTATTACCTTTAACCCTATTAAAATAAAAGTAAAGTTATTTTAAGAAAGCTATAAATACCTAAGATTATTAAACCTAAATAATATTACCTTAGAATATTATTTATAAGTATAAGATACTAAAGTATGATATTATAGAAAATAGCCCTTTTTTTAATAGTAAAGGGATTATTATAATATTTCTATAATAATAATATCTAAAGTACCTTATAGACTAATYTTAGTATAGAATTAGCTTTAGTACCTATATAACTATATATAATAAATAATTAAGAATATATAATCTTTACCTTATATTTAACTTACCTATGCTTAACTTAATAATAATAGGGTACTATATATATAGTTATAGGCCTAGGTATTCTAGTAGTAGAGGGCTATAAAATAATGAGGTCCCCTACTTATAAGGAAGTAGAGATAAAAGGATAGATATTTATATAGCTTTAACTTTATCTAATTTAGGGTCCTATAGATAGTTAGTAGTAGAGCTCTATTAAAATAGTTAATTTATGCATTTTTTTAGTGTATAGCCTACTAAGTTCGGCACTATTATAGCACTAGCATAGAATTTTCATAGGTGTAATATATAGGAATAAGGAAGATCTAGGGTACTAGGGTACATAGAATCCTTAGCTTTTAAGGGAGGGGCTCCTAAGAAGGGTAGGAGGCTAGAGGGAGAGAAAGTAAAGTAATAAAAGATTTAGTAAAAGAGTTATTAAAAGTAGTATCTAAATCTACTAAAAGTAGTAGTTTATTATAAAGTAATATTATAAAGAATTCTAAAGATAAGTAATTAAATAATTAAAGAGAAAGAGTATAAGCTAAGTATAACTCTATATTACTTAGTAATATAAGACTTAGATCTCTAAAAGCTAGAAAAAACTATTAATTCCATTATAAAATTAAATATGAGAAGATCTATTTAAAGTAAGTAAGAGCTTTAATTATATAAATATAAAAAAGTCTATTAAGATTTTTAAGTTTAATAGAATTAATTTATAAACYATTTAATTCTCTATAGTTTATATAAATTAATTAATAAATTATTTAAATTTTTCTAACTTATATACTTTAAGTCTTAAACTATTTAAATTATTATATAATTATCTATTAAGTTTATTTCTTAATGTGTGTTTAATAGCTATAGAGTATATTATACTATTAAGTTATAATAGAAAGCCTTAAGTATTTAGATTAATATTTAAAATATTAATAATTAAAATATTTAACTCTTTAAAAGTTAAGATAACTAAGATACTTAACTTTTAAAGAAAACATAAATAAAGATATAAAATACTTAAGTACCTTAAAATTATAAATTKATTTAAATATCTTTCTATTATCAAAGTATCTTAGTATTATTGTCAGTAAATCTGAAACCGGCCCCGCTGGCCCTAGGCTAAGGGCGTTGGCCCTAGGAGCCCTAKGGGCCCTAGACTAGCCCCGTAGGTTCTAATTTAGCCCTTTTAGCCCCGACTTAGCCCTAACTTGGCTCCTAGGGCTAGGTCTACTATACTTAAGGCTATAATTACGCGAATCGCTCTAGGGGCTAGCTCCTAGAGTAGCCCTTAAAATAGCCTTATAAGTTAMATAATTTTAACTTATCCTAGGCCTGAAATCTTAATATTTAGATCAATAGGAATGTTTAGTAGGGTATTTCTAGAGATACCCTTAACAATACTAAATTTTAATACTTAGAATCACGCGATTAGGCCGATTTCTATATAAAAGTATACCAACAGCAATATACTAGGTGATAGTAGATAATAGTAGATAGAATAGTAGATAAGATAAATAAAATAAATAAAATATTTTATAAATTATATCTAAGCTCTAAAAGAGTGTACTTAGGCCCTAAAGTAAACTTTTAAGTTAGGTTATAATATTATTTTAAGATTTATTATAGATATTATAAAGAGGTTTTCTTTTTAGCTCTAAGTTAACTTTAGGAGTCCTAAGAATTTATACTACTAGCCCTAGGCTCCCTAGGGCTAGTAGTCTAGCTATTTAGCCTAGGGCTCCTAGGGCMAAAAAAAAGCAGTTTTAGATTTGCCGACGATCTATTTCCCTTCATTATTTAGTTAAATATATTTAAAGTAATTATTAAAGCTACTTCTCTATCCTTTATTAATCTTAATTAAAGAGAATTACCTTTATTAAAAGGAAGCTTATTACTAAAGATATTAATTTAAATGAGATTTTTTATATTTTAATTATACTTATACTAAAACTACTCCTATTAAATAATTAAGCTTTAGAGATAAAGATTATTAACTAAAAGATTCTTAGCTAGATAAATCTTTTATATTTAATTATATAATTAATAACTCTTTTTTAAAGCTATTTAATAATACTAAGCTATATAGTTTATAGGTAAAAGATATTTATTTAAATTATTATTTATAAATTTACTACTTTATATTTTAAAGCTTAAGTCCTTAAAAGGCTACTAAAGATTATATTATATAATAAGTTAAGTTTAACTTAATAATTTTTAAATTAAATTTAAGTTAAATTAGATCTTAAGTTAAATTTTATAATTTAATTAAAACCTTAACTTAAACTTAGCTTAGTAGTAAGTATTGGAATTTGATTCCTGCTGATAGCTAAGCCCCATTAGGTGGTATAGGCCCTAGATCCAGATGTGCTAGGCATAAGCGCTATGCATAAGCGCTATATATTATATAAACGATATATATATACACAATTTCCTTTAACCCCTATTTAGCCCCTTTTTGGTAATTGATTACCTTATTTTTTCCTTGAATTTTTAAGCATTATTAGTGGCGTAAATTAAGACTATGTTCTAGCCCCTACTACTATTAACTTAGCTATTTAAATATAGTAATATTAATTTCGGTAGTCCTAATATAATATATTAATTTTAGTATTTAGTAAATTATATTCTTTGTTTAATAATAATATTCCTATTAAGGAAAGCCCTTATTTTAGTATTTTTATTAGACCTTAATATTTCTATTTATCCTTAATAAGATAGATTAGGAAATAGAGCTTAGCTACTTCTATATAATTAATAGTTTTCTCCTTCTTCTRTATAGTTAAGTAATAYAAGTAATTACTTAGTAATATGTTCTATTATAACCTTACCTGCTTCACTCTACTAATTAGATATTACTTAGTTAGTAGCCCTCTATCCCTATTTTTAACAGTAAGTTTTTAAAATTAAATTTAAAAACTTAATAGCTTATTYTAATATATTAAAGTTATAAGTTATATTTCTTAAATTATTTATTAAACTATTAAGGTTCTATAATAATTTAATTAAGTCTCAAATATACTATTACTATTTGATAAATATAATAACCCTAGTTTTTTTATTTAGTACTCATTATTTATCAAAGGTAGATATAGATACTTATACTAGATAAGCTCTTTGATTAATTTTTAGATTAGATACTTAAATGATACTTAGTATTATTGAAAATAGGGGGCTGCTAACTGAGTAAACAAGATCTGATTGGTAGAGTGAAGAAGATAGAATGTATTAGTAAGCTATTGCTAATCTTGCTTGGCTATGTAGAAGAAGGAGAAAACCGCTAATTATATAGAATTAGCTAAGCCCTTTTCTCTAATCTATCTTGCTAAGATGTTGAGGTCTAATAGAAATGCTAAAATAAGGGCTTTCCTAAATAGGAATGCCATTGTTGAATAGGGATGTAATTTATTAAATGCYGAAATTAATATACTATAATAGGAATGCTGAAATTAATATTACTAGATTTTAATAGCTAGGCTAATAGTGGTAGGGGCTAGAACATAGTCTAGATTTACGCCACCAAAAATGATTAGAAATTGATAGAAAATTAGGAAATTAATTTCTAGGATAGGGGCTGATCGGCAATGCATATAATAATGTATAGAATAATATAATGTATAACTTTATGCGACTTGCAAATTCTAACAAGATTTATTAAAGTTATATCTATTATATTAGAATAGAGGCTAAAATAGGGATTTAATTTATAAGTAGATAAATATTTACTTCTAATAAATAATAAAGGTATAGTATTAATATTAAGTATATAATTCTTATTAATTTATATAAAGATATATATCTAGAAATTATCTTTCTAATACTTAGTAATTAAATAATTATAGAATTTATTATTTATATTTATTAAAGTAGTTATAAATAGTATATTTAATTTTAAATAGTTATTTAAAAGTATTATAAGAGTATAACTGACTAGCTTAAACAATATATTAATAAGATATATTTCTTTTTAGACTTATAAGTAATATCAATATAATATATAAACTAAGTACCCAGATATTTATTTATATAGYTAAGATAKTTAAGATAATAAAATTCTACTTAAAGATATTTAAAATTAATAAATAGTTAATTTAAACTTTAGTAATGTATTCTAATAATTTTATTATATATTAAATTTTTTTAATTACTTATATAAAACCTACTATTTTAAGTTCTATAAGCTAATAGTTTAGTTTAGCTACTATTAAAAGATAGGATAAAAATAGAATTAGTTATATTATAGTATATATAAGCTATTTAAAGTTTACTATTTATTTAAAGTCTTTTATATAGAAGATAATAATTTTAAAACTAAATCCCTTTAAAGTACAGTATCTACTGTAGGGGGGTACACTTATCCTTGTAGTAGTGATTGTAAGAACATTAACTCTATGTATGTTACAAACTCTATTCTACCCTAKGATAACTCTATAATAATTACTAGATATATTAGTCTATATATTAAGTCTTAGTTATTATAAATAGCTTGCTAGAAAGAATAAAAGATTAATTTAATATATATTATAAGTATATATCAATAGTAGAGTGATTCTATATTAATTATTAAATATATTAGATTATTTATTAAGCTTTAATTATTTATAATAGCGTACTACTAACTATTAAGAAAGAGAATAATATTAACCTATTATATATTATAAACTTAGATCAATAATAGGGTAGCTCTATAATAATTTATATTTCTTATTAAMGCARACTATTAGGTAGGTAAAYAATARTAATAATATAATATACTAGTAACTATTAGTCTTCTTACTCTATTAATTTAGGGATAATCTAAKTTATGTATAATAAAGGATGTATAATAAAGGATGTTTGTAATAAAGGGATATACTTAATAATAGACATTATTATAATAAAGGTAAATATAAATACTAAAGCCAATTTATCTAGCATCTAGTAATATAAGGGGAGTATAATAATAGATATAAAACTAGGCTAGGTAAACTTAGCTATAATCTTCCTAAACTAATAGGTACTGTTTAAATTATAGAAAAAGGGGAGCTAGTAAAGAATAATATTATTATAATAATAGCTAGTGCTCACTAGAGAGTTAATATAGAATTAAAAGTATTTATTAGTAACTATATAGTATTAATAGTACTTATAACTATTACTACTATATTATTATAGTAGAGTATATAGATTATAAATAAGTAGTAAAAGGTAATAGATTCTAATATATAAAAGTACTTACTTATATATATAGGGCACTTACCTACCTATAGAATGCTTATAGAAAGGTAGGTAAGTAAGTACTATAATAAAGTATAGTAGCACTAAATATTCCTACCTTAGAAATATTTCATAACAAAGATCTTAAGTTCTTATTTTTTAAGACTTTTAAAATTCAATTAATATCTTAATAATTCTCTATAACTTAATCTTAATTAATTTAAAAAGTAATAATATAGTTTTAGTATTATAATAGAGTAGTTAAAAAAGTCTAAATATCTATATTATTTTAAAAAGTTAAATTCCTTTCTCTAAAAATTCTTATAATATTATTAATAATATTAACTAGAGTAGGGTTATAAGGGCTAGAAATAAAGATAAAAGAGCCTCTATTAATAAAGATAGAATATATAAATTTATTTATAATTAAAGAAAGTATTAGTAAAGTATAGTTAATAATATTTATTATATTATAATTATAAAGTATAAAGATAATAAATTAAGATTCTAAAATCTTATCTAAAAATAAAGTTTAATTTATAAGATAAATATAAGAAGAGAAATTCTAAGAGAGGATTTACTAGTACTTATATATATATAATAATAAGTATTACGTAGCTAAAATAAGTATTAAGTAACTAAAATAATAAAAATATTTAGAAATTTTAAAATATAAATACTAGATAGGAAAGGTAAAAAGAATATAAAGACATTTAAAAAAGGTGTATTTTAAGAACTATAATAAGTAACTATATATAGTAAAGGATTTTATTCTTATTAATAATAAAATATCTATAACTTAAAAAGAACTCAATCTTAGTATTAATAAATTAATAGATATATTCCTCTTCTACTACCCTATAATATAAATATATTTTTTAAGGTAAATTATTTTTAATATTAGTATAAATATATTACTTAAATTATTAAATAAAGTCCCCCTTTTTAAAGTACTTTTTAGAGGTTTATTTTACTTATTTATATAGTCTCTATTTAGTTTATTATTAAGGTCTCTTAGTATTTCCTTAATAATTTATTTTATTATAATAGCTTAAAGCTCTTTTATTTATAGCTTTAATTACTAAATTCTTTATTATTATATATTTATACTAATAGTTAATTTTAATAAGTTTATTTATATTATTTATAGATTATTTATAGGCTCTTATATATATTTATAGATAAAATTTTATATAAATATTATTTTACTCTACTTTAAGCCTTTAATCTTAAAGTTTAAAGTAATTGGAATTATAATATATATTTATTATACTCTATTAATACTATATAATAGAATTACTAAGAATTATTTAAAGATATAAAATAGTAGTAGTAAATATTATTTTTATTAAAAATTTAATTATTAAAGATCTTACTATTATAAGATATATACTTTTTTAGCTTATTAAGATAAAATAAAGTAATATAATATATTCTACTTATTTATACTAGTATAGTATTAATATAATACTTATAATAGCTTACTATTAATATTAAGCTACTCTAATAGTTATTAACTATTATAATTATTTTCTCTCTTAAATATTAGTTTATTAGTATAGAGTCTTTACTATATATATTATATTATTTACTTTATTTATTAGAACTAAGAGTCTACTAACTAAGTAAGGTTTAATTAATAGATTAGAGAAAATAAAATATATTAGTAAGCTATTACTAATCTTAATTAATYATTTAAAAAAGAAGAAAATAATTAAAATTTTTAAGAGTAGCTAAGCCTTTTTTCTTAATTTATTTTATTAAGAGTAAATAGAAATACTAAAGTTAATTAGAAATACTAAAATAAAGAATTTACTAAATAAGAATATTAATATTAAATAAGAAATATAACTATTAAAATACTAAGTTAATAATAATAAAAGTTAAAATATAGTTTAGATTTATACCTTTAATAATACTTAGAAATCTATAAAWAAAATTAGGAATATAGTTTCTAGGATAGAGACTATTAGTAATATATAGTTATAATATATAAAATTAAGTAACTTATAAATTTTAATAGTATTAATTAAATATTACTTAATTTATAGCCCTCTATCTTTATTCTTAATAATATTAATAACAGCTTATAGTTTTATTAAATAATTTTCTTATTAAAATAATATTAAGTAGCTTTATAAAGTATTAGTATTTAAGATTAGTAGCTTAAAAAAAGTAGTATATACCTTTTAAGAATAAACTATTTTATAAAGGCTTATTAACTACTTATAATAAGTTAAGTTAAGTAATATATTAATACTTAAAGAAAGTATATAAGGGCTTAATTATTTATTATGTTTTTATTAGTAATAAAATAAGAAAAGTACGTCGGCAAATCCAAAACCGGCCCCGCTGGCCCAGGGCCAACCCCTTTGGCCCTAGGAGCCCCGGGGGCCCCGGGCTAGCCCCGGGAGCCCCGAGAATCTATAGTACCAGCCCCGGGCTCCCTAGGGCCAACGGTCTGGCTATTTAGCCCGGGGCCCCCARGGCCAAAAAAAAAGCTGTTTTGGATTTGCCGACGTATATTTATTAAATAATTATTAAACCTTTATTAATTAATAATTAGGTAGACTCTTATTTATTCTCTTTAAATATTAATATACTACTTAACTTAATAGACTATTAATAGATTATTTATAAACCCTTATAAAAYAATCTATTTTCTATAAGATAGAGGTACTTAGTAACTAAGAAGCCCTTAAAGCTTAGATATTACTCTAATAGTTTTTAAACTTACTTTAAAAATCTTAGAATATATAAATTCATATTAGAATCACTAATTATTTAATAGTATTAAGACTATATAAATTAGAAAGTATAAAGTTTTGAAATCCTATATAGGTAGATATTAAAGTCTTTACTRTTCTATTACTAAAGCCATGTGCATACCATGTGGGCACCGTTCGTGGACCTCGGCTTTTGCCCGTAAGCACAGGCAAGATGCATGGGCTCAAAATAGCCTGTAGGGCTGAGCGGGGCATGCATAGAAGCCCCTCGAAGGAAACTGTTGTCCCTTCAATAACGTCCTCCCTCAAACTCCCAAAAATCATATCATACTTGCGCAGCTAGAGCTGTACCAATCTGCATGCTTAACCATGAGGAATTTGCAGTGCACGTAGCCTCTGTCGATTATGGCTTTCTTCAGCCTCCCTAATGAGATTATGTTGCAATGCTAGGACTTGATTCTATGGATAATCAGTGCATTGCCTGACCTTCTNGTGTACTAGACAAGGAAAAATGAAGAAACTAGCTAAGCGAGTTGACGAAAAGGGATAACAGGGATAAGCGATATTGCAACAGATTATAATCGAGATTGCTGAAGACTTGGACAAGGAGCAGGATATTTATTGTTTAATTCGCGTCAGTAGGCGACTATACAACCTCATTGACAAGTATCTGTATTGCCATAACATTAAACATYGAGGATCCAGTGCTCTGCTCTGGGCTGCGGAGCATGGCCGTGAATCCACAGCGCGCAAATTGCTTCACCTAGGCGCAGACGTTAATGCCAAAGCAGAGAAGGCAACAAGCAATGGAAGCCGGCCACGACCTGGCCTAACACCTCTCCATCTGGCGGCCGAGAAGGGCCATCTTGCCATTGTGAAATTGTTGCTTGAAGTCGGTGCGGACCCTGAGGCTAGAGTCCTAGAGAGCTTGACACCTCTCTTTTTCGCGCTTGGGGCAAGGCATGAAAAGGTTGCTCGTACTATTGCCAGACGTATTAGCAATCTACAGAGTTGCTCGGTGCATTCAACGAAAAGACTAACTCCTTTACATGTGTCATGTCGCTTAGGACTTTGGACTTGTGCGCGATATTTCCTCAATAACGGTGCCGACGTTGATGCTACGGACGCGAGTGCAATGACGGCCCTTCACCATGCGCTGCTGCATTCGCCTCTCGAACCAGGCTATCATTTTGAACCTGGTCCTGACGAGATTTTCGAAACAGTGAAGGTGTTGATGGAATTTGGAGCGAATCAAAATCTCGAAAGCCAGCCGCGGTCTATTTGGGAAGAGCCTACCTCAGCCCGTAATTGTGGACTAAGACATCAGTATGGTCGAGTGAGAGAGCTCTTCCATACTAATGAATCTCCTCCCCACAACGTTTCCCAAATCGAGCTCCATCCCCTCCACATTGGCCGGACATGGATGCTGCCCTCACCTTCAGAAACAAATGGAGCGGAACGCGATGGACTTTATGCAACAAGATATACCAACACTAAAAGCTTTTTCAACAGCTTCCAGAGCGTGCAAAAACTCGACGGAGACCAGAGACGGCGAGATGATCTCGACCTCAGCTCTTTCCCAGTTCTTGACGAAGCCAATCAAGCCCACTTGTCCAGCTTGAAGCCGCACCTCTCTGACGGTCCATGGTCACCTGCAAAGATTGACAACCTCATTGCATGCTTTTCGGTCCCGAATGAACCTGACACTCCGCCAATAAGCGAAGGCGGCGCACAAGTCAATCCCTTCCCTCAGCTTAACAGCCATATCTGCAGGAGTCCCCTCGAAAATGAGGCGGGCAAATTGTGGGCAGGTTTGAGGAAGCCAAAAGGTCACTCTGTGGCTGAGGATGCGATTTCCAGATCTGCTAGCAGCGAGAAGAAACCACTACCAGAAGGAAAGGGTCCAAAAAAGCATGGTAAAAGTCGATGGCAGCCATTGGCAATCTGAAGGCTTTGTATCCAATGTACATCTCTCAGACATTTGCACGCGTGTATGGTATACACTTTCTATATTTTCCTTAGAAACTGTACGTTCTGGAAGTGCCCACCCGCGCAGACAATTTATTTAGACGGGTATTCGCCGGAAGACATCTAACGGCAAGAAAGATGATGGAGGACATTGTTGTAGAGGATATGAAGTTGTTGAAATATGCATGTCGCGAGGGCGAGGGGAAATGCTGGTTAAGTACCCCCTGTAGATCGCGCAGTGCGCTAGATGATAGCCCCAGATCGGGCAGGCCGTAGGCGCTAATTTGAGCCCGCTACTAGAGGCTGGCCCTTGGGGCCTAGGGCCTCCTGGGAAGCTTGTCTACCGGCCTGGGGCTCCTGGGGGTTGACTGTTCTGCTCCCCTACGCCATGAAAAGGGTATTTAAATTTACCTACATTGTTACGTATAGTAATACTGTTATTTTTGTAAAAATATCAAAATTTCAAATATATTGTATACTAGATGCATTGGACCTTACTATTCATCTATCTATCTATCTCTCTCTCTCTCTCTCTCCCCTAGTAGATGCGTGTCCCCGTGACATTTCGGGCAGCGGTTGATAAGGCTGGCTCTGCCTGGGCTGGCTTACCTTGGTTCACGCCTTCCTCTCATGAGGTGGTTGAATGAATATGAGGCTACCACGCAAACTTCGCAGTAAACCCTATCGGCCAACGCCTCACAGTATACTTCCTGCCCTCATCTAGTAACAGCACCCCCAACCCAAACGCAACAGGCAGAAAGAAGTGTTCAGCCGGCACACGCGACGTGCCGAGCACGATCTGGAGCTGTGGGAGATATGTCCAAAAAATAGCCATGCACAGCGCGAAGGCAATCGAGGGGAACAGGAGCAAATTCTGTGTAGCTCGGTTAAAGGCAGGGGGATGCTGAAAGATGCTTAGGCGTCGGGTGCGGATTGCCAGGAGTGTGAACCACTGCCTGTGAAAGGATAGGTTAATACTATTACTTTTGTGGCGAGAAATGGAGTGAAGAAGGAGGGGTGGCGAGATAGGGAACATATATGAAAGTAGGCGATGGAGGGTTGTGAGGCAGTAGATCAGATAGATAAGATTGAAGGGATTAAGGTGAAATTGAAGAAGAAAGACTTACATCACGACCAAATTAATAAAATAGATACTACTCGCCTCACTCAGCCTCGCCGTATAGAAGTCCTGATCGAGATTGCTCGGCACCTGCCCATACTTGAACCAGAGCGCGGAGAACGGGATGCCCGATCGTTGCAGATACCAGTACGACATCGAGAATGAAGAGAGTGTTTCTATGACGCCGATAATTCCGTAGGATTGGAGTATGAGCTGCCAGTTCACTAGACGGTCTTTCTTGGGATTACGAGGTTTGCGGAGGAGAACGTCTGCTTCAGGAGCTTCGTACGCGAGGACCGTGGCGGCTGCACAGTCGGTGAAACAGCTGGAGGGGATGAATTAGCAGCGCACGTACGAATATACTATGGTTAACGTGGAAAAAGCAGCGGTGATAAGCGGGTATAAAGCTGAAAGAAGGGTGGTCGTGGCCTACCAGATGATAATCATCAAGAAGCTCGACAGGACCTGCGGCAGCCCGAACAGCACATTCGTAAAGACAGGCCAGAACTCCGAGAAAGAGCCGGCCGGGAGTAAGTACGCGATCGTCTTCTTCAGATTGTCGAAAACGACTCTGCCGTATTGGACAGCCTCAACAATRGCTGAGAATGACTCCAAGAGAACCATATCAGCAGCTTCGATGGCGATGTCCGAGCCGCTGCCGAGTGCAATACCGATGTCTGCTGCTTTGAGTGATGGAGCGTCATTCACGCCGTCTCCAGTCATGGCAACAATTTCATTTCTGGCTTGGAATTCTCGGACAATCCGGAGCTTTTGCTCGGGAGTCGTCCGTGCAAAAACAACCTCGTCGTACCCGCAGAGCTTGTCCCATTGGGTTTCGTTCAGGCTAATCATTTCTGGGCCGCTGAGAACGATGGAAGTGTACAAGCGAGGTCCATGTGACTGGTCGAACTGAAGTTGGTCTTTTGTTTTGCTGTAATTTGGCTCTGCGGTGCGGGAAAGTGCTTTGACATCCTTGACCAGACTTGGCTCATTGCTGATGATGCCGCATTCTTTGGCGATGGCTTGAGCCGTGAGAGCGAAATCTCCGGTGACCTTTCAGCGTCTTAATGTAGGCTTATTTGGTGCCGCAAGAATTCAAGGGCTTACCATGAATATGCGGATTCCGGCGCCTCTTAAAGTGCGCATGACTTCGGGAATCTCTCCTCGAGGAGGATCAACGATGCTAACTAGACCGACAATGGTCAAACCGCCTGTGGAGCGTTCCAACACCATGGTCTCCATATCACGTGATGTAGCTTGCTCCCGGGTGAAGATCCTGCGGGCGAGCAGAATTACACGCCTGCCCTGAGATGACCATTCGTCTTTGATCTTTTCGATCATTMTCCGCGTATTTTCATCCAAAAGATGAGTGTCGCCAGCTTGGCTAGTATAATGCGTACATCTGTTAATCAGAACGTCGGGGGCCCCTTTGATAGTCAAGAGTCTAAGGTGATGATCAGAAACGACTCGACTTAGTTTCATTGCCAGGTAGAACACTTACATGTCATCTGAATTGAAGTTGCATGCTTCATTAAGAGACATCGTGAATTTCAAGCCGTCGGAGTCAAGCAGCGAGTAGGTCCGAATCATGAACTTGTTCTTACTGTTGAAGGCGACTTCGAATTCTTTCTTCCAGAACGTCTTGAGGTGTGCAACCTCGCCTAGGCTTTCGGAAAATCGCAATATGGCTTTATCAGTTGCGTCGCCGTTGATCTTCCTCTTGAGTAGTGGTTGATTACTGGTTGACATATCGAATTCTCCAGAATTGCATAAACCTGCGATAGCTCTGAGTTGGTCCGCAGCATTACTGGCGGTGTTGGGATCATTGCGCCGTATCGTGATCATGTCTCGCGCAGCTTCAGGAGTCATGCTTGTCGTCCCAATCGAGCAACCAGTAACAAACATTTCATTCTGATGACAGCAAACCGTGAGCTGCATTATTCTGAAGCGCCTGAATGACTCGAAAGGTAGGAAGATACCTTCGTCAATGTTCCTGTCTTATCGGAACAGATGACCGACACTGCGCCCAACGTCTCCACAGTTTTCAGTGACTTGCATAAGATTTTGTTCTTCTTCATGAGATTTGCGCAGATGGTCAAGCTGGCCGTCAGAGCAACTGGGAGCCCTTCAGGTATGAATGCGATAGCGATACTAACGCAGTCAACAATGAGTGTCGGGACGTTGATCCAATGTGGGTGGCTTTTGCGTAGCCAAGATGCCCTAGGAGTGACTATTATTAGTCTGGTCTCTCTTTGGGCGATAAACGTCGGGGACGCTTTCTCTTACCAGACCACTATGACCACGATAATCATTGTCAGCATGATCGAGACGATGATGAGRACGAAATTAAAGATTTCTCGCTCCAAAGTCGTCATACCAGTCTTGGGCTCATTCGTCAGCTTGGCGATGCGACCGAAGACAGTTTTATCACCAGTAGCCACGACGACACCGATTGCGCTGCCATAAATACAATGTGTTCCCTGCATACCAATACATCGTGTCTCAAGATAGTTGTCGTCAGTCGAGTTTATGGTCCCTGATAGTGGTRAAGACTCTCCTAAAATCWGTGTTAATAAAGGAGCAGTTCGGGAAAGGCAAGGAGAAGATGTAATTGTACCAGTGAGTATGGAGCGGTCAAATTTTGCATCAGACGAGACATCGACGAAGCGAACATCCGCTGGCAGTTTGTTTCCAGCCTTGAGAAATAGGATATCCCCAGGGACAATCTCACTGGCAACAATGGTGATTTGTACACCTTCTCGCATCAATAGTGAGTTCTCAGGAAGCATTGTGGTGATAGAAGCCATGACTTTGGACGACGACCAGTCCTGCCATGCATTAAAACCAGCTTGGATCAGAAACACTGCGAGTAGAACTATGGCTAGTGCAAGATTGGCTTGGGTAGGAGGCTCGCCCAGAGGCTTCCAGCAGACGAAGACGAGTACGGATCCGACTAAGAGGATGGATCCGAAGCCTTTGAAGAAATATCCGAATATTGTCTTGAAGTGATGCGTGGCGGGGGGKGAGGGGACGTTCATGCCATACTCTGCGAAACGCCTCTTGATCTGTTCGTCACTTAGTCCTCTTGAGGGTTCGGTAGACAAGCGACTGAAGAGTTCCTCGGGTGTGATTCTGTGCCAGTCGAGGCTCGACAGCTCTAAGGGTGTGCCATTATGAGTATCGACGAGGATAAGCTCCTTAAGGGGTGGACTCACCCGTCGTAGTAGAGCCATGGGCCTTCTTGACCTCAGCACGACCCTTCTCCTGAGATTCATTAATGTTGAAGGAGCTGCACTGTTATGAGCGAAGATCACTCAGTGCAGGAGGAATCCATCCTTACACGGTCCGGTACTGAATAGGCAGTGAAGTAGACAGATCGATGGAACTCCGTCTGCTATGGACCGAGTTTATTGAGAGGGACGAGGTGTTGGGGTACGATCGCTGGAGGGGTCTGCGAGCGGTTCCTTGAGCTTCTTCATCGGTCGTGTGCCAGCGGATGCCAGGCTTTTCCTTGTCTAGATCCATGATAGGTTGTAACGCTGAGGCAGATGACAAGGAGAGAGAGCGATGTTCGCAGGGCAAGGAGGAAAATTATGGGGAAAATGATGATAAAAGAGAAGGCGAGCGGGCCTATAAGACTGAGAGGACACAAGGAGAGGTGCAGTCCAGTCGCACCGGCAACCTGACCTTACAGCCATCGTGAAGGCGTCAATTAAGAGACTCACATACTTTCCATACACGGGTAAGCGTGAACGGCTGCGCCCTTTTGAAGATGGTGAAATGATGAGGGTATGCCACGGTGTAGGATCAATTGGGACCCTGTATGATGCAAAGGAACATCTTCCACACGAGAAGGAGTTTAGTAGTTAGGTTTCGGCGCACGTCTAGGATGCGGGATTTATTTCGACAAATCAAAAGTGCGCGTCCTTTGCAAATGGAAGACCCATGAAGCCTGTGTAGATGCATGCTGCACGGCAATCTGATCTGAGAGCTTGGCAAGTCCGAGCTTTCTGAGTCCCTGCACGAGTTCCCCAATCTATRATATAGTAGGTTGGTATGATCCATTAAGGACGTTGCACAGATTGTTGTCGAAAAGCAACAGAGTAGAGAGCAACAAACGTCTAACGGTGTAGGGTGCACGACCCACTTCTCGGGTTTGCCAGGGTCTCTAACTACCTAGGTGATATATAGAGGTGGGCACAAACAGCGTTTGGCGTCGCTCTGCAATTCCCAGCTAGGAATCACACGTTGTCAGGTAAATACCTCATTTTGAGTAGCAGGTGGGGGCCGAAGAGGATGGTTAACAGGGGGAGACCCCTGCTACTTACTAAGCTACGCCATGACTAGATAAGCTAGCACGGAAAATAATCTTGATTTGATTCAACGTGCCAAATGTCCGAAGTTTAGGTGCCTGGAAGTCTGAGCCTACCTGGCCCTGCGGCCTCTGGAGTTACAGTACAGGCGGGTCTTAACGGAAAACAGGGTTAGGGTTTCCACGAGTACGGTTAGCGCAGAGGAACTACCTAGGTAGGTAATCACACCCTCAATCGACCTGCGCTAGTATAGGATGCCACTCGGCGCTATGTTCTACAAGCTAACTGCGAGCCCCTAGAGCTCGGCCGCTAACAGTGGGGGTAGCCCCTACAGGCACCCCTCAGTGGCCTAGAAACTGATGCTGTAAGGGCAAGCTCTGTCACTATTACTACCACTACTATCATCACGCACCTCGCTGCTAGTACCTCGCTGCTACTGATAATATCGCACTGATCTTCTGAATTATTATCATCGGTATCAGATGGGAAATGATAGGGYTTGGTAAGTAAAGATAGCCCCTAGAGTAGCCCCTATCTACTTATAGRTACCCGGTCACTTTAAAAACCAAGGTGACCCCTCTGCTACAGCGACGGTCATATTAACATAATAACGATACCGCAGCGTTGGTAYCCAGGCTCTATTGAAGGTGGGATGGAACCATTATCCCAGGTTCTGACGTTGGCACAACATTGATCAGAGCAAAAAAAACGAATCATCTCAGGGGATATCTCGATGTCAGACCTAATGGAAGGGACTACGCTATAAATGCTGCGRTGCCAGGCGATGATGWTGCTTCTCCGGACGTCATTGCTCCACTATCGTTCTCATTCCTGATTCAGTGCCATCCTTGGGCCAACGTGCGACTTTGCAAGGAGGCAGACGACCTGTGCCAGGGAAGGATTCTTTACTTGATCAAGTGTTTGCACATGTCAGATAACCATTCTCAATCAATCAAGTTCATCATAGTGGCATGGCGTACGTTCTTGAATGCCTTCATAGCGAAACGAGTCACGATGGCGATGACAACAGAAAGGTATTTACAACATCGATTGTACCTACTTCAGGCTATATAAGCGATCCGCTTCGAGTTCTCCAGAAGAGCGTCATCGCCGTTTGAGATTTTGTTTATGCAGTACCTGGGTTGTATGGTGGATTTTCTGTACAATATAACGTATATGTTTATCTGAAGTTAGCCTGTTTCTGGACCGTTGGGTATGTGCTTTTATAGCTTGACAGTGCGGTGATGGAATCAMAGAATGGAAATGTTGAGAACTTCCTTAGCGTTGAGTGAATGTTGAAAAGGCTAAGTATGAATATTTTCAAGTGACAGGAAGTCTTTAATGATRWACAAGAGCATTTATACCCACTTAAAGCTAGAAAAAACACGAGGTGCAACCGGGAGAAAACGACCGCCGCCCCGCCGGCAAAGCGAGACAAAAGGTAATTAGCCATTACTAAGGTGAGATCAGGTGTCGCTGAAACAGAACCCCCAATTGGCTAATTATCGAATCGAAGTTTCTTAGCTTCTGACAGCGTGAAGGAGATTGTCCCGTTGGTATCCAGGCTTGTTACCACGATGCAATATAATAATAATGTAAATAAAATTATTCTTATGTAACAAAAAACTTGCAAATATTCATTTATAAGTTATGTGAAACAATATGTCTATTATCTAAATCTGCAGGCTTGACCTTCTTTTCGCGCTCTGTGGAACGGTTGGTACAGCACTGTAAGCACTCGGTCAGAACCCGCGTCCCTAAAAGTGATCTTCCCATGCAAGAAATGGCTGTCTCATAGCAGGCATGATTTTGCTTGGGAAAGAAAATTCTCGCTACTCAAAGACTTCACAGTATAGTCACGATCTCTTAGCGAGGTTGTGGGTTGAGGGGAGGCTGTGTCAATGCTTTGTGAGGGATACTTATACACCTTATTGCTCCAGTCTGGAATTGTATGCGGCTTCCCTGCTTATTCTGCTGGCTTGGCCTTACATGCCACGGTGATTCAATGCGTAGCTCCTTATGTCCTGCGGCCCTTAATCGCGCAAAGAAGTGTCTGAAGCCACATATCTGAGGATACACCTGTGGACCGACCGGATTCCCGTTAGGCATCTTGCGATGGAGGAGTGGAAAGAATGGCAGGKTTTAATACCCTCAGGTAAGTTTCGGACGATCGACTCTTATTAAAAACGCATCATCGAAGTTAAGCTGTCGRAAAAGAGGATCGCCAGCCTAATATACCGCATTTCTTGGACCAAAGGACGGGGAACAGATGTACTAGGAAGGTTKTGATGGTGATCAAGGACCTATCAGCATGCTTCCCCATCGCCATAAGGATTACCTGGCTAGGAAGCCATTCACGACTTGGAAAGGTGACCACGCTCCCTTACTTGACTGCCCTAGCGACGCACGAGGATAATCATCATTACGCTGGTTGATCAAGGAAACGCCCCATCCCAGTTACCGAACAAACACCGTGTAACAGCCAATCTTGTATAACATTGTAGCTTGCTCAAGAACCCACAGCGTGGGCAAAAACTTTAGCAGCAAGCTCGCTGAGCAGCTTTGCTTTATCACCCTGCGGTAACTCCTGTACACTTGTCAGAGCCAGCTTGTCCCAATCCATAACCAAACTATGTAGGAGTCGATTACACTGACCTGGAAAACACTATACACACTCTTCCCCTTCGCATCTCTTACAGCGCCTAATCGATTCCCTGCTACTGCACCCGCCACAGCTCCCGGGAAATTAGCAACAATAAATCCCATAGCGCCTCCACTTAAACCGCCAACAACGCTCCAGAATTTTCCTGTTGGTCTTGCATCCTGGCCCTCCGCCATTCCCTCCTCCCTCAACATTTCTTCAAAGACACCCCCAAATTGCTCATTACTGAAGTGCTCCTCATCAGCATCATTCTTCGCGCCGAAGCCAAACGATGACCATGGGAAGCCACCGGAAGGCTTTGGGCCTTGGCGAGGGATTTCTTCGGTGTCTGGGTCGCTGTCTTCATAGTCACCGGTGGAAAAGCCGTGGTATGTACGTGCAGAGTCATAATCGCGTCGGCGTGTAGGATCAGAAAGGGTGTAGTAGGCGTCATTTATTTGTTGGAATTTCTTTGTGCGGGCCGGACGCTCTGGTGAGTCAGAAGGCACCCGATCGGGATGGGATTTCARGGCTTGTCTATACAAGAGTGTCAGAACGCGGATGAAKGACGGAAAGGGCGCATCCGACTTTTTGTAGGCATCTCGAATCTGCTGCTGGGAGGCTTGTGGGGACACGTCGAGGACGGCATCTACTTCTGTTAAGAGGGGGGCGGACGACAGAGAGCGCCAGACGAACAATAGTCGGGTGGAGCAGCTTCAGCCAAGGTCAGCAAAAACGGGTGCAAGTTCGTCCTATAGGGTTCTAAGCTCACTGGACATGTCTGATGTAGAGCGTTCCTGGAGGCGTGAATAGGTGGGCTTTGCCTTGTGCACCTAAGGCAAGCAAGTTTGCCTTCAGCTTTAGAGAAGTGGAAGAAGTGATTCTCCTGGAAGATGACTCGGTGTGTGTGAGAATGTGCTCACTTAGGCATTAAGAGATACTGAGTCGTAATAATAGGTTATTGAGGCAGGGTTTTGAAGCAATTCCGGAGGTAGCTACTTGGGTGTCTAGAGCCGCAATGTGACGTACTTCACAGCCCTGCTTCTGCCAAGAAATTGTCCTTGACAAAAGTATTGCTTGCAGCCTTGCTTGTCTTACTCGTCGTGTCTTTGAAATGGAAAACTTATTAATCCTACAATAGTCCGTTTACATAAGCGCCACTTATGGTCTTTAAGCTACGGAACGGTTACCTAAGTCCTAGCGATCCTGAGAACCTACGTTTCTGCCTGGTCATCTTCTTTAATCCACGCTCAATAGTTAATATCAATCTTTAACCTACTTCACCTGCAGCAATCTGCTGTTCGAAGTTCTCTCTTGCGCTCACACTGATACAAAGGGTAGTATCGATACTTTTCAGATCCGTTTCTCTCATTACGGCCAACGTAACAAGACCGTGATGAGAGTGTAATATGTCTGTTGGGCCATTATCTGCTTAGACGATTTGAATAAAAGTACACAATCATGCACAACTTACCTGGAAGATCACCTGGCATTTTGCCAAAGCCGCCAATAATATGCTGGGTCTTCTCTAAGAGATATCGGCGAATACCGTTGAAGTCTTGAAGATAGACTTTGTTGAGTATCTGATGTAAATCATTCAGTCAGAGACCACAGAAGGCAATTTTGACAACGTAGCATGGCAACCACTTACTCCGAGAGTTCCTCCAACCCAAAACGAATAACAAGTATCTGCAACTTTATTACAGCGTCCGTTGACACCGACCCACTGTCGCTCGTACAGTGAGACTTCTGGTAAGGGCTGGCTTATATGAGCTAATGGGACAGGAAAGGCTCCTGTGACATGGAATGTAGGTTGAAAAAAGTCAGGTTCAATTACTGGCACTGGTAAGGGATCAACGGAATCGTCGTCGTCCATAGTCAAGTCTTCCCCGTCCTCCTGCAGCATCAACGTCTGCCGCGCTACGAGCCATCGAGTCATGTTCTCCACGAACTCTGGGCTCATTGTCTTCCCTTCTGCCGGACTTTGCCACTTTCGAGGCAACCTGCCAAGTAGGGATAGTGCACCGACGCCAGAATATGTTTCTCCAGCTGCAGACGCTGGTGAGCATGGGCTCTCAACCTGCCGCATAGGCTGTGTATTGCGTACCATGTGCCTCATGGAACGGCGCTTGCGCAATCCCCCCCTCGTATGTCTGTAGTTGTCAGCGCCTAGAACCTGAACATTTCTATAGAGCCAAAGGTTCACCTACTACAGAGCTCTCAATGAACCTTACCAGACCTTCCACGTCAATGTCATCTTGCCCCTCCATGTCCCCCCTCTTTAAAATCCACCTTACCCCAGCCGCCAAATAACAAAATCTCATGTCTTCCCCCCCTTCTACCCTCCCGCCCCTCCCTATGCACTCTCCAAAGCTCCCATTTCGCCTCTGCAACCCTCTCAACCATTGCAAACACTCCCTTCTCCTCACCCTCTCTATTCCCTTCCCCAGCACGACCAGCGCTGCACATGCAAAATACGTAGCCGCCAAATGGGCCGAGTCCCAAACACCATTCACTTGATCCTCTTTTGTCATTGTTCCAGTGAAACCCCTGAAACCCCCATTCGGGTGTTGGCATAGTAATATCCACTCGACGTATTCTGCACGTTCAGGCGGTGTAGTATGAGAGTGTAGAATACCCAGGATGTCTAGGGCAGAGAGAATGAAGAAGGCAAGAGTCATACGCTGGGAGTCATTGGATTGGTAGGCAGTAGGGAGATGGGTTTTGAGGCAGCGGAGCCAGTACTTGATGTGTCTCTCTTTATTGAAGAAGGAACGGTCTGGCGTTGGGGCGGGCTGTGGAAGCTGAGGAGTATGAGTGGACATCGAGAGTTTAAGGCCAAGACGGCGTAAGGGGAGGGAGGGAGAGGGTTGGTTGTCATTTGAGTAGGATGAGGCTGTTCTGAGAAGGAAAAAGATGATGTGACGGAGGGGTGCTGACATCGGCAGCGACATCAACAAACTCCGTTTGCAACTACCCATACTCATACCTCCCCCAGAATTACGTATTTTTCCAGMAGGTTGTTTCATAGCCCTTCCAGATATATGCTACCGATTTCCCGCAATGGCATTTCTCACCGCCACCCTTCTGCTCCGTATACTGTCCCTCTTTCACCTAACCTGCGCCTACTACCTTCTACTTTCCCCACCTACTCTCTCTGACCACAACCTCGTCTACATTCTTGGTGCATCTATGGACTTCGCTACCTCACCCCCCTCCTTATCACTCCCCTCGCCGCCCCTCGCTCTTGCTGCTTTGTTTCTGGCACTACTAGGCATCGCAGATCTTACGGCTACAGGGTTGGACGAGGAGGTCGCGAACCATTACTGGAGTAGCCAGGCGCCCATACGGTTGGCGTTCTTCTTTGGCGTAACAGGGTATAGTTACTTGTGGAAAGAGGGAGGAGTGATCGGCGGAACGAGGAATGGAAAGGGAGAATTGAGAGGGTTACTTTGTAATAGTTTTGTATTCACGTGGGGTTTTGTGGAGATGATGGGATGGTTTTGGGTGAGTCAGAATTTGATTGTTCCTCGCTTTGGGTAGCTTAGACGTTCTAATGGAGGATGCAGATTTATGTCAAGCTGAGGGAAGAGAGGAGGGTAATCATGGCGAGAAAGGAGAGCAGGAAGAAAGCAGAAGAATATAGCTTGTAACGACTGTATGATGGAGGGGGTGGTGGTTGCGAAGTAGAGATGCTCAAAAGTAACAATGCTCATATAGAATCGGTATGGGTCAATTTGCGTAGACTGTTGATCACTGATGGTCCTAACAGAACCAATAATAATAATAGTATCCCGTCTCATCATGATACAAATGATATCAATGCTTCGCGCCGCTGTAGTCGGGTATTTATGCGCTGAAAATAATGTCCAAACAGTAAGCATATACAGCCCTGAATTTCATGCCACTGATCACAGACTCCTTACAATGCCCTTACCGCTCTCGATCAGAACACTTTCATATGAACCGTGTTTTGATGACTCCGTCTAACCCCTCGGACCAGCTCTCTTGTAATGTTTTGCACACGATTTTGACGTTTGCTTCGATACCCAGGGCCCGTAATTGCTCTCCGAGTGCATCCCGAGAGTCTTCGTTGCCGAGGCCGGCCAGCACTTGCTGACTGATTTCCGGAGTGGCAGTCGAGCGTTGCACACTTTTCTTTAAATCTCTTGCTGCAGTATTTACTTCGTCAGAAATAGCTTTGCACAAGTCCAGAAGGCCTTGCGCTTTAGTTCTGAGCCATGCTTGATCTAACAACGGTTTCTTCCTATTCTCAGCGAGCATGTTGTTCACAGAAAGGACGGTGATCTGGCTCATTTCTAAGACCGTATATTGAGCGTGGAAAGTTTTCCATGTCGGGAGGGAAAGGTCTGGGCTTAGAGCGAAAGAAGCCGCGGATCTACCTCGCATGTGAGAGATGTCTCTGGCCACGGCGACTCTAAGAAAACTTTCGATGGAATTGAGTAGACGCTCCATGTATTCCATGATGTTTCCTCTGGTCGTGCCATGATAACATCGGTATAGCCTCTCGAGCGCACAAACAGCAAGGGAGAGTTCGGATTCCGAATTGTCCGCCTGCAGAAAATTACTTTCTTCTGCCATAGCTTCCAACTGACTATCGTCGATCAGGCTACTGCCATCGTGTAAGAGGTCCCACAATAGCGATAACTTATACTCTCGGACAAGCCATTTGTCCTGTACCACTTCAGCTTAGATGGTCGTCAATAATCCTAGAGAGACCTACGTCCAGTATCGCGGGACTGGGAGCCGGTAATATATTGTAGAAAGGCGGCTGGGACCCAGCTTCGAACGAGGGAAAAGCTGCCTTGTCCATGGTGTCAATCGTGCGAGGGGGAATATTTACTGTGAAAGTAAGTCCTGGCAGGAGAATCGACTACTAGATCAAGATCTCAGTCACCTACCTTTCGCCTGACTCTGCACGTCCTGAGGCGATGCATTGAAACGTTGGATTCGTTTGCCTTCAACGAAAAGCTGATGTCTGATGAAGTTTTGAGATATGGACAGCTTGGTCGAGAAAGCGTCCAGGCACATATTCCACAAGCCATTTTCCTGCATTGTGTTGAGCGACTTATTGCTTAAAGCGTCAGCACTTTGATACCACWGCAGTATTTGTGCAATCTCTTCCAAGGGATTGACGACAGTCTGACTTTTGCCGTCGGCAGACCGGAACTTGGTGGGCTGTGGATGGATTTTTGACAGGTGCGTAAATAGTGCCCATGAGATCGTTGCATGTTGCATGTTTTTAATTGATAATCGGGAATAGCGCTCGATAGCCAACGATCCTGCACCGAAGTACATATAGAGTCGTACTAAAAGGAGTAGGGCGTCATAGTTATGCTTCGAGTTGGAGAGAACGTTTTCCAGGATCACAATACTTCGAAATAATGCTATATTATTCGCATAGGACTTCTCTTTGTCTCTGTTATACAAGCGGATAAGACCCATAGCAGCCAACAGAGCGGCATCATCTCCGGGTCGTCGATCGCTTATTGGAAGGTCAAACCCGATATGTAGCGACAAGTGGTAAAGTCGGAGGCAATTGTTGATGAAGATGGGCAACAAGTCTGTTGGGAGAGAATCATCGTTTCGGGAAACGACAAGATTATAGTCGAGTTTCAAAGCGTTGATCTCCCGAGTGAGCCATTTCACCATTTTCGCCTTTGTCAGTATGTCAGCAAAAGATCGTTCGAAAAGCGCAGGAATACTGACCTCCGAGCTACACGACCTGGATCGCTCGCCCCAAGAAACTTGAGCCGCGAATTTTAACAGTTCGATATGCCTCTGTGTAGTCAGATACGGAAGGTAGTGGTGGATGTCCTGGAAGCAGATCACTTTGCAGGAGAAGTTTAGGAGATACTCCCGAAAAGCAGTCACCAAATGAGTTTGATCTCCCCGTCTTGCCCTAGTCTCAAGGATGTAAAATTTGATCAACGCCAGATAGGCGTTCCGTGAATTCAGGTTCTCGGCTTGGAAGTCGTTAATGAACGCTTCGGTGGTCCCGAGGAACCTAACTTCGTTACTTCTCGCGCAGCAGAACATAATGTTCGTTGGTCAAATAACTGCTTACTCTGAGCTGCCGATCTCTGTGCTTGCTTTCACTAGACCATCCCAAACCTTCCAGTCATCTCCTAGTTTACCCCAATGTGTTGAGGTATTTGAGGGTTCCCTCAGTGCTCGACGCGCATCTTGCAATACGCCTAGACAGAATTCCCACAAGTCTTTCCAGTGCTGTGTCAACGAGGCCAACTCGATGAACTGCCTTGAATGCTCCCAATTTTCTTTACCCGGTTTGAACGCGGAGCTCATCATGCTATCAAGAAATTGAAACGCCTCTTTGTACCTTCCTTGCTCTCGATAGATCCTGACGAGCAATGAAAGATCTTCTGATGTGGCTATTGCCCAAGCAGATTTACCCAGTCCCTKCACAAACGTTAGTAGGAATGGAGTAAGGTACCATTCTGGCTAAGGCTACAGTTAAGGCAGTACATACCTTACCTTGGGTAGCATCAATTGACTTTCTCAAATTTTGATAAGCCAAACTTCGCTGTACCTGCTTGTTTGCGTCATTCTTCGCCTGCTGCTGCGACACCAAGTGGGTGACAAGGATGTAGAGGAAGTGAGGAGGCCGTTGCTCCGAGAAATTCTTTCTCCATTGAAAGGCTGCCTAGTCAGATCTTTGAGTTAACGGATTCCTGTATTCTGACGAGGGATTTTGAGACCTGCTGTGCCTCTCCGAAATGATTGATCGTAGTTTTTGCCCAGAACCACGTCTTATGAAGTTTTTCGTCATTGGGGCGACTGGCTGCAGCTCGCAGCCATAATTGCTGTACCTTGGCTGAGATTTCCAGATCCTTGACCACGCTTTCGAGCTCTCCTAACGCGTCAACGTTCGAAAGAGGAGGCTTTCTATCAAGCAGGGCATCAAGTTCCTTAACTCCCTGTACGCGACGGGCTTCGTCGGGCCAAAGAACCAATATAGTGATCCTCTTTGCCTAAAAACACCACTCATAAGCGCTGTAGTATAGGTGCCATATCTTYGTATATGAAGGCACTTGCCAGCAGGTATTCATCGTTCTTCGTTTTCTTCAGCTTTTTCTCGCAGAGATTGAGGGCTTGCTTAAATTGCTTTGAAGCCACTAACCCCGCAAAGGCGTCATCTTGCCCATTGAGGCTAAGCATAGTAGAAYGTCTTCCCAAAAGAATATATKTAAGGTTGCATTTGGCGAAGTGTAAAGGAGGTTTTGTGTCAGGATGTGTGCCTGGAAAGTTGTAATCCACTCGGACTTAAACGTTAGCGTCATGGTTATGCCCGGATTTCTGGAAACATAAAAGCTAGAGGTTTTGGGGGTCTATTGGAGCGGATCGTTGATATATTGGATTCTATATATATTCATTCCGAGAGTGGGTATCTAAGCCTTAGATAGTTCCATCAAGCAAAGCTCCAAGATATTTGTTGCCATCAACCAGCCGAACCCTCTAATCCTTTACTCTTTCATTGAGTGAGCAGCATGGAGCTGCTCACGTATTATTGCTTCTGTTCCTAAGCTATGCTTTACAGATCGCATTTCCTAAAGCCTCAGGAAGATCTTGAAGTGAAAGGTGTGATGTCCGTGTGAACAAGAGGTTTAGATGTTCGAGCTAGTCCGCCTCTCCTTTGAGGGTAGGTAGTGATGCGACTTCTCCACATTGGTCATGTGAATCAACCTTGGTCTTCGAACTGCTGAGCTACTGTGTTGTATGCCCAATTCAAGTCAATAGAAGCGAGCATTCATCGCTAGCCTTCAACATTCTCCCCTCGTATAACCATCCCATTGGAACCTCCATGCTCCGCCGCCGTCTCTGAGTAGGTGGAGAGATTTCATCTCGAAAGAAACCCGTTCGATGATTTCCTTTTGGCTTCATTACGCTCGGTGGTCTATGCCATCATCAGCATTGATGCCTGAGCACCCGGATTAAGATGAAAWTGCATACCCACTGCTTYTTGCAGTCTCTGTAGGCCCTGCAGTGGGATCGTCGTCATCAGCCAGTGAACTTGAGCGTTAGCCATGGCAAGGACTCCGATATCGCCTTTAACGGATGGGAACTTGAAAAGAAGCGAACAAGCGCACTCACTGGAAATAATCCATACAAAGTTGCCTATCTCCCCCGTTGCGGTGTAGACATTTGATACTACGCTCGGCTGCTTCCTGGCAAGGGTCAAAGAACTTGCTGTGCGGTTTGCTCCAAGTTCTTAGTATTTCGGACGAGTCAAGTAGTACAGTACAAGCTCAGGTTTTCTGGAGTGAAAGATATACAAGGTCGATTGAGGCTCAAAGATGCATACCTGGTGAATGCAGCTTCACCTTTTGCCCATGGCGAGTCCTCCGTTCCTCCAGCTTCCGCCATGATCACAAGAGATGAATAGAGTTGAGGATATAATAGTGACAACAATGGGTAGAAGCGGTAATCCTACGCCGCACTTGAGCTGGAATCACTGGGAGCGATGTTGGCGGTACTTTCCAGTCAGCGGTGGTTGGCGGGAGGCTGGTGGTTGTTGGTTGTTTGTGGTGAGGTCTATTCTTAGCGGCCCAGATCCTCCCCGGACGAGGTGCGTTAGAGATGCGTTAGAGGCCCATTAGCGGTATCGGAAATGCCGGTAGTCGATAAGAACCTCCGGATTAAACGTCATCTACTACCTTGGGGGTACCCAACCTGCCCAGTCATTGACTACCTTAGGCGCACCCAACCTGCCCAACGGAGGCGAGAAGAATTCCCGGGAGGAGGGTTGTCCTTCTGATTCATTCTGACATCGTGTCACTGATACTCCCATTATCCATTAGACACCAGTAGCTCCTTGCCCCTCCCACCATCCCATCACATGATAGGTATCGCGGAAAATATGAGCCAGCCATCGACCATGGACTCGCGAACAAGATTTGGACTATTTGGTACCGGAAGATCTGCCCATCCGTGTCGATGCATACGTAACTCTGGCGTTCCTGATTCTTTTTGGTTTGCCATGGGTGTGGAGGGGCAGGCACAGAATTCTGAGGAAATCTCCATCGGAAAACTGCAGGGATATCGAGAAAACCGCTTATACATATCACTGCCTCTACACATCGTGAATGACCTGACTAGACCGGCTCTTTGCTGCAGTTTTAACGCCTCACTCTTCCAAACCTCACAACGCTCATGGACAGGCAGTGAAGCAAGCCACAACTGCATCACGATTTCACTTTGCCCCAGGGTCTCACAACAGGCCCGCTTCAGCGCTTCGACAATTAGATCGGAGCTTGTTTCTTCCCAAGCTGTCGATTCGCAATCTTTGAGCCTTTCGCCTGTCCATAATAAGTAAGTCGGTCCAGACCTTGGTTCCATGGGCAGTCGTGAACACGAAAATGAAGAGATTATGGAGCCAGGCCCAACTAGCCCTCCACACCTGTTACCATCTTGCCCCGGGCTCTGTGCGCAGAACGTGTACAAGTGAGCGTCATATCAATGCTAATCACATATAAGGGCTTCCTGTGCATATTTCTTAGTCATGGGCTGGTTGATCAGTGGCTCTGTTCGTGATCTGGGGATTGAGTTGAACAAGGTTCTATGCGTGGCATTAGCTTGGAAACGTGAACSTATTGGGTGAGAGTATCTCGTTGTCAACGATTCTAGCTCCCGTTGCGAACGAGGTGTAATGGCCTTGCTCTAGTCTCGGCACGAGCTGTATCAGCATTGACAGTAGATGCAGGCCAAACCGAAGGAAGTAACGGAATCCGTCAAAACCAACAGCTCTCAGCAGCTTCTCCACATTCTGGAAGCAGCTCGTGGCAATTTGGATAGACGTCACGTTTGGCCATGCGATGGAGCTCTGATATGCCTCTCTTACGAACGCGAGTGGCCAACACGCTGCCGCCGCTGTTACGAAAAGTAATTTTCTCTTTTGGAACTTCACATGAGCCTAGACAACACACCGAGTCCAAGGTGTGGAGGGGCTCATGATGGAGAGGTCGCTATAGGCGAGCGCCCATGCTTTGGGGAACCCCTCGGAAAGCCAGGCTCACTCTTTTTCCCAGTGGCTGAGAATAACTTTGTTTATCAAGATCTCCATAGGTCACATTGGTTTTTTTCAACTATTGGGAT
Source organism: Cladonia macilenta KoLRI003786 (assembly GCA_000444155.1). NCBI lineage: Eukaryota > Fungi > Ascomycota > Lecanoromycetes > Lecanorales > Cladoniaceae > Cladonia > Cladonia macilenta. The sequence goes on from KE598559.1 coordinate 1,370,209, forward strand.
TATATTAATACAGGACCGGAAGCAAATGAAGAAATAAAGTGAGCTACATGTGAAAGTGAGCCACATGTGAAGTTACAAGCGGATATCGGACATGCTAGATAACATCAGTGAGTACTGGTAAGGATAGATAGCACTACCACCATCTTATCATCTGTTATCCTCCGGTCCTGATAGCCGCAAAGGCCTTTTATACTTCGCTATCCAGAAGCCTTGTGGATGCATCTACGGGAATCAACTTCATACAATTTACAAATTTGACCACTACCAGTAACCCCGCACCAACGAGCCTTTGGATACATCTGTATTTGCTAGACTAAATTCTCTATCACAAACTACCATTGACCAGCATCCATTCAGAAGAAATAATGGCAACGATGAAGAAGAATCCGGCCTTCGAGCTATTGATCGATAGAATGCCAGACAAGCCATTGAGTACCGACGACTTCGATCCACAGAAGCACATAGACTTCGTGCCACCTGGCAAATCTCATAGCATGAGCGATCTGAAGCTTCCTGAGGGCACTGGAGTCTCTCCTTTTGCTGTGTCCGAGCCTTTTAAACTTTTTACTGAAGAGGCTGTGGCACGCATGAGAGCAGAAATATTCAGCAAAGAGGTGATGGAAAATTGTAGATATTCTAGCAACTTGGCGCACTGTCAGCTGAGAGGGTTCGCTACCAAGTAAGTCAACGTTCAACTATGTGAGCCCATTCTGTATCCTATGTCCTACTAATGCCCCGGGGAAGGTATGCACCATTTGTATACGACGTCTGGAAGCACCCTGAAATACTGGCAATCGTCTCCAAAATAGCAGGTGTCGAGCTCGTGACGGAAATGGACTTTGAAATTGCACACATCAACATCTCCGTCAAATCGGAGAAGCAGAAAGCCGAGGAGCTTGAGGCTTCTGTAGACAAACAGATGACAGAAGACGATGAAGGAATTGCGGGGTGCCCCTGGGAAGACGATAAGCCAGTTGTCGATTGGCACACAGACAGCTATCCATTCGTTTGCGTGACAATGCTGAGTGATTGTCAAGGTATGATTGGCGGAGAGACGGCACTTCGTACGGGTGATGGCGGTATCCTTAAAGTTCGCGGACCCGAAAAGGTATGTAAAACCTGTGCATGGTATAAGATCAATTTGACAAAATTCCCAGGGACATGCTGTGGTGTTGCAAGGCCGTTACATCGAACATCAGGCTCTCCGTGCGCTCGGGACGACAGAGCGTATTACCATGGTAACATCATTCCGGCCTAAGTCCCACACGGTCAAGGACGACACCGTCCTTACAACAGTTCGCCCCATTTCGAATCTTTCGGAGCTATATTATCAATTCAGCGAGTACCGCCTCGAAATCCTTGAGGAACGTATCCGAGAACAGCTCAAGACTCTACGAGAGACCCAGAAGACCGGTAGAAAGATGAAAACTAAGGATCTCAAAGCGTTCCTACGTGAGCAGGAAGTCTTCCTTGCGCACATGAACAAGGAGATGGTAGACGATGAGCATGTCACCAAAGGGAGTATTGATAATAGCCATCTCGTCAGCGATTGCGGAAAACCAAAGCGCCAGAGGGTTCAGTGAGCCATCTCAAACAGCCATGTCCGGCAGGAGACTACGATGACGAGGTTTATGATGTATCACGACTTTCTTTGTTCCTAGACGATCTTTTTGCTGTAACTTAGCGAAGTCCTGAATTTGTCGTAGGAATGGTCAACTGCTTCCGCGTGCTTACACCCAGATACCCTAATAGAGGTAGACTAAACAGATTGTTGCGTAGATATTGAATGGAATTTTAACCTATCATCTCCTAAAGCCCTATCGTTGCCCCCATGTTGCTCAGCTCAGCCTCAAAAAAGCTCCTCAGGAAGCGAAGTCTTGCATAGAATATTGACAACCTCAAGCCACGTATTGAAGCAGCAATATGCAGTTTTAGATTTTCTGAGCAGAATGCACAGCTTGGTTTAGAAGAATCATTCACAACTTGGTCCTCTGCAACAGATCGAATGCAAGTGAAATATGTATCTCTCCGGCGGAGAGCAACGGCGGAATATCTCCGGGCGCTAAAGAATCCGCTCTTCAACCGCCTTTCTTGACGCCGGAACTTCACCYCCTTCTAACTCCCCCACAACACACATTTGGGCTCGTTACGGATCATGCTTCCACCAGTCACGTGATGATGCTAGGACTATCTGTTGCCAGCCCACTTCGACTCTGATCAACCGATCTATTCCAATCATCAACATTCGAAGTTTCAATATCTATAACCGCCCGCTAGCCTCACTTAACTCGACCAACATGTTACACGATTGACGTGCTCTTTCGTCCTGATATAGCAAAGTCAATATTCTGCCATTAGGCGCGATGGATGGCCCGAACGCCAAACCATCCATAAGAAGCTCAGTAGACAGATCCAAGCATGAACGAACAGGAAGCGATGGTCCCGTGGGCTTGCTAAGATCTCTGGAGACTAGTCTGGACGATATTAGGACCCTCATCACATGTCGCGTCTGTGTCCGCCCTCTATTTGAACCTTATACCATCGAGTGTGGGCACACCTTCTGCTATGGCTGCCTCGTCCGCTGGTTCGAGAGAGATAGAACGAAGAAGACATGTCCTGATTGTCGAGCTGATATTATACGTTCACCCGCTCCTGCATACCTAGTGGGTCTATGAAGGCAAATTTAAATATCAGGTCAATGACTGATTTCTATATAGGTTCGAGACATGATACAGATCTTTGCAAATCGGGCAGAGCTGATGCCAGAAGGAGAAACTACGGAGGAGCACAAGCAATGGCAGGATGAGGAAGCAGCTCTTGTCGAGAGAGACCGTTCAAGCAGGGGAGGGTTATTCCGGGGCTGCTTCAGAATGTTGGCGCGTCGTCCGATGACACTGGCGGCACCTATCAGGGATGACGAAGATAACGTTGATCGTTGTCCGCGGTGTACTTGGGAGCTGGAGGATGGGCAATGTGGGTCGTGTGGTTACCCTATGGAAGATGCTGGATCCAGCGGCTCAGACGGTGCTGAGTACTATCATCCAGATGAGATCTACGATATGGAACATGCGATCGATATGGATGATGCTTTATTTGAGACCCTCGTTGAGGAGGTCAACGCAGAGGAGTCTTATGGGGAGCAGCATGACTCCGATGATGATTATTCTCCCCCATCGTACATTCGCCATCGTGTATCAACTGCTCTGCATCCGCGTCTCCAATCAAATGCCTGGGATAGCTTGCCCGACACGGAAGAAGGTAGTGGAGATGATGATGAAGAAGTCGATTCCCTCGATAGCTTTGTTGTCGCTGACGAAGAGCAACCTCCTTCTACCACAAGCTCGAATAGGAGTGGTTCTCCTTACACGAGCTCACCGAGAAGGTGGAACTGGGAGATTGAAAACCGGACGGCTATTGGAGGTATCCTAGAGTCAGAAGATGATCACGAAAGCCAACAGAACAGCGAGGCGTCCGAACACGAAGTTTCCTCGCTGATCTCACATATCGACCAGGAAGGTGAATCAGACGAAGACCCGGTGGCCCCCTCAAGGCGGCAGTTGTTTCGATTTTCGTCAGATTCTGATGAATCGGACAGCGAGGAATCCTCGCAAGCAGCGGCTACAATCATACAGGATAGAGCGCATCGAAAAAGGACCACTGGAGCCGCGAGTGGCATCGCGAGACATCGACGTAACATTGCCCACCGCACTAGGGAAAGGGTACATAGCAACGGAGCACCTAGGACAAATGAAACTGAGAGTGATTCTGAACCGCCAGTACAAACTCAACGACAGAGGAGGAGACGGGCGGTCCATACCCGTCAATCCTCTGATGACGGGACTAATGCCGAGGCCAGCAGCGAGACTGCAACTGTGGGTCGCCAATCACCAAGACTAGCAACACGTGTTCAACCAATCGAGAGGACCCAGGGCTCTCAGGCTCGCGATACAAGTTCACCTACTGTCATTGCATCAAGCTCTACGAGGTCAGCGAACATGGAAGACGAGGAGCCTAATCACCCTCTTGTTCCAACCGCCTTTTCACCTTTGGGACCCGTGTCGGACCGGCCCCAGTCCGCCTTGCTGGCAAGATCGCCTCATTCCCCACTCGAATCTTATGAGAGAGCGAGACGACCACCCGCTGATACCAGTCATGGCACGTACAATTCGCCCCAAGATCGATCTACGCTTGGTCACTCAGCTTACCGTGGACGACCTAGTATGAACCAGCAGCGGCGTAGGAATCGACCCTACGGCCTACCACGGCCCCGTCATAATCGCAATAGTCCAGCGGTCGGGCTGTCTCATTCGCCCATGAGGTCTGACGGCAGAACCGGACAAAGTTCCCACGATCGTCGAGCACAAAAAGTAGAGAAACGAGCGGAGCGTGAACGCCTTAAGGCTGAGCGAGAGCAGCGAAGCAGCACTTGACTAGGTGTTCCCCACGAGTCTTGCACCAAAGAAAAGAGAGCATGAGGTATGATGAAGACGACAAGCTTGCAGCCATAAGCCGAAGTCTGTTCCTAGCCCATTCTTGAGGTCAACCGTTTCGGAGGCTACTCTGCGAGGAGATACCGTGGGTTTGACTAACGTTGGGCGAGCTTGAGGGAACCGATAAGGCTTCACTGCTCATTCCTGCTGAGTGACCTGTGTGTGGCATAACAACATCTTGATTGCTATAACTGCTCTACCTCAGTACTGCCTCGGTGGTATGACACTGAAGTCCTCTTAGCCCAAAGCGAATACTTACATCGATCAAGAGTAGCTTAAGCAAGTGTACTGCATAAACATTGTCTTGTGTCAACGTTTGGTTCTGACAGCTATTCCACGTTCTATACTGCCTCCTGCACCATTTCTCTTTCCTCCACATCAACATCTAGTATATCATGTTGTTTTCGCACCTCAAACACCACGGCATCATTCCTGCCCTTCACCTTCTTCCACCTCCCCAAGCGAGGCTCGGTCCCAAGTGCTGCCACTATGCACAGACCATCTTTGCCCCTATCGCCCCGTTCAAAAACGGAGATGTCATTAATGATACCTCGGACAGACGTCTGCTGATCCCCTCTCTCCTCTCCAGTTTCCGTACCAGTGCTTCCTCCCTCCTTCCCAACCTTGCCCACGACCCCAATTGCATCAAGTCTTCTCTTATCCTCGCTGACCTTCCAAGCCCTTATCTCTCCATCCCAAGAACCACTGAGGACTAAATCACTATACGGGACCGTCGCCAGCGCCGTAATCCACCTCGGTAGTCTCTCGGGTACCTTCGCACCCGGCACCACCTCTGCAGACACCTCCTCTGGCTTCATAGGGTGATCAAGGCCATGCGCCAACGCCACGGAGAATATTGGCTTCTTCTTATGCAACGCCCATAGCGAAAGAGTTCCGTTATCACTACCAGTGACGAACATCTCCTCGTCGACCATCGCAACACGGTCGATGGAACCCTCGCTGTAATTCTTACTGATCTCAGATTTTCCGTCCTGTTGCCCGTAAGATCTCCTTTTTTCGGAAACGCCACCACCACGAAAGACTAATTGTGTCTCCTCCACTACTTTCCACAACCGCGCAGTCCGATCCCGAGCCCCCACACTCACGCATCTCTCTAAGGCTAAACTTGCTACATCAATCACTTCGTCTTGGTGTCCAAATAATGTTTCAATGTACGCTAGTTCATCGAGACTCCAGCATTTGATCGTGCGGTCTCTGCTCACCGAATATAGTTGATTTGTTCCTCTTCGAAATGATAGAGACGTGACGGCGTCCCGGTGCTGTGTGAATACGCGGAGAGGAGTGAGGGTATCTGCCGACCAGATTATCAGACGTTTATCAGCACCGCCTGTGGCAACGTATTTTCCGGTTGTTGAGGCAGCGACGCAAAGTATTGGGGCGACATGATGTTGGTAATTTGGGTCATCGCATTTTCTCTTATCACCTCTTTTCGTGGTGAGTCTAAGAGGTCGCCGTCTTGCAGGTTTTGAATTTTTCTTCGAAGTCCTAGCAGGAGGCGGGGCCAGAGAAGGTATTTCCCATTTCGTAAGCTGGAGATCCTTAGATACGGTATAAGCGTAGGGGGCACACGTTGCTATGGAAGTGATAGTGAGGGATCTGGAGCGGAACAGTGTCTGAAATGCTGTGGAATATGAGAGCGTAGAGCTTATATGTCTGTAGACTCGACCTTTAGTCTCGGCAACGTCTTCTTGTAATCTCTCAGCAATCAAATTTCTGTCAATTTCTTCCGCGTCAAACCCGGCTTCGTCAACTTCAGTCTTGAGGCTATGGAGATATTGCTCTGCTAGTCGTAGACGGCGTTCGGCGCCCGTTTCATCCTCGTCTTCAGAATCGCTGGACGACACGACATGGTCTTCGGTGACCCTTGGATGACGAGCCACATTATCGGAGCCACTGCTCGAGATTGACTCATCACGCCGCGCTCTGGCAATTTTCCCTCTTGTAGGCTTTGCGCTTCCTCTATCGCCCGTATTTCTTCTCTTTGATGAAGATACGAAGTTAGTATCATCTCTCTTGCGCTTTTGCTGAGTTCCAGAGGTCGTGAAGAAGGACGACATGATGCGATTGGCTCCGAATCGAGTCCAATAAGCGCAAGATGATTCAAGTAGTAGTCTACGTGAATGATTAAGCTGGTGATCAAATGCTGGAACTTTTGGGTCGCGCTTGGTGCGGCGAATCTTGGCGGACTCGGCATACCTGCTTGTCCTGCTTATATCACCTTATGTAGTGCAAGGCTTCTGAAAGCTCACGCGTAGCTTCAACCTTTCACCTAACCCTCCTGCACAGAGAGCACGAAATCGACATACCAGTCAATATGTTAGTGACAGCATAATATCCAGTAATTAAGATTCTAATATGTCAGTAGGGAGGTCCTTCTTGGCTTTACTGGCAAAGACTATACGATCGTTGCGGCCTCCAAAGCTGCAATGAGAGGTGCAACGATCCTTAAAGCTTCAGATGACAAAACGAAGCAGCTCAATAATCACACATTGATGGCATTCTCGGGGGAAGCTGGAGATACCGGTATTCTAGGCATTATACATCTTCTGATAACAGTTCGCTAATGTACATTTGCAGTTCAATTCGCGGAGCTAATCCAAGCTTACATCCAACTTTACTCTATGCGCAACGACACAGACCTAGGGCCTTCAGCTGTGGCGAACTTCGTCCGAGGCGAGCTTGCGAGGAGCTTGAGGTCGAGGAATCCTTACACTGTTAATCTGCTTTTGGGGGGATTCGACCCAATCACAAAGCAACCACATCTTTACTGGCTTGATTACCTAGCATCGCTGGCACCCCTTCCATATGCTGCACACGGTTATGCCCAGTACGTCATATTGCTCACTTCAGGCTGCGATATAGATGCACTCTGCCTGAATTTCGCTAACTTGCCATGCAGATACTACTGTCTTTCGATACTCGACAAGCACCATCATCCAGACATTGACCTGGAGAAAGGCAAAAAGATTTTGCGAATGTGTACTGATGAGCTGCAGCGGAGATTGCCCATAGACTTTAAAGGCGTAAGTAGTAAAGAAAATCTCACCCTGAGCCACTCAAGCTGATGATTTGCAGATGCTTGTGAAAATCATAGATAAAGATGGTATCAGGGAGATGGAGTATGATTGTAGCAAACAAGTTCTGAGCGCGTAGCGATGGCTTTAACTTGACTTTAGCTTTTGTAGCCATGAATTTCCATGAGCAAGTCATCATGAATTGCTTCGATTGGGTGCAGGCTGTAATATATCAACCCTAAGAATATGAATCATAAATCGATCAGTGACGTCTTTGTGTATACAGTAAAGCTATAGGTGCGGAATACATAAATATTTGTCTGTCTTGATGCCAAGCATTTTCTTCCGAATGCTCGACCTTCTCCCAAAATCATTCGAAGCTTAACGCGTTCGCTGGTTACTCTCAAAATGGTCAAGAGATCCGCTGATGAGTCCCTAGAGGATGTCATAGCCCATGACTCGCCAGCCTCCAAAAGAGCGCGTGTTGAAGGCGTCGATGAGTTGCGGGCGGAGACAAATGGTTTCTCAGTGTTGCCAGGAGCGCGTCCACAAGTCGCTAGAGAACAGCAGAATACCGGTGGGCGGAACACGAGCGATATTATTACAGCAGCACTTCAAGAACATGAGGAACTGAAGGAGGCAGCATCACCTGGGGATGAAGCAGACGATTTGAACGAACAGTCTGCATACTCAGCAACGGCGCGACAGCAGGCTCCAACGGAGGGCTACTCAGACCTCTATCTGGATACCATAAATCGATCGGTGCTAGACTTCGATTTTGAGAAGCTCTGCTCGGTTACACTTTCCAATATCAATGTGTATGCGTGCTTAGTCTGTGGAAAATACTATCAAGGCCGGGGACCGAAATCGCATGCCTATTTTCATGCCTTGGAGGTGGGTCACCACGTCTACATCAATATGCAAACGAAGAGAGTTTATGTTCTGCCAGAGGGTTATGAGGTGAAGAGCAAGAGCTTGGACGATATCAAATTTGTCGTGGATCCCCGGCTATCAAAGGAGGAGGTCGCGCAATTGGACAAAGAGGCGAAGGACGCTTGGGACCTAAGTGGCAAGAAATATAGACCTGGTATGGTAGAACCTTCAAGCTTGCGTTCGGGCGGCTGGCTGACCTTCGGCTTAGGGTTTGTTGGTATGAACAATATTAAAGAGAACGACTACTTCAACGTTATAATACAGACCTTGTCCCACGTACCACCATTGAGGAATTATTTCATGCTGGAAGACCTCTCCTCCAAACCCGAGCTAGTCCAGCGCTTTTCGGTACTCATTCGGAAAATATGGAACATTCGTGCCTTCAAGACACACGTCTCCCCTCATGAACTCCTTCAACAAATATCTCGTCAATCCAACAAACGCTTCGACCTCCTTCAGCAATCAGACCCTGTAGAATTTCTCAGCTGGTTTTTAAATAACATGCATTTAGTCCTGGGCGGTAGTAAGACTAAGCCTGGCACGAGTATAATACACCGCGTGTTTCAAGGAAAACTCAAAATAGAATCTCAAAAAATTACAGCGAAAGCCGATGCGGGTGATCGTCTTCGCTTTGAAGAAGCCGCAGAAGTGCTAGTGGACACGACTCGCTACCTCATGCTGACACTCGACCTCCCTGCTGCACCACTTTTTCAAGACGAGCTGGAGAAGAACATTATCCCACAAGTACCACTGACAGCGATTCTTTCCAAATACGATGGCTTGAAGGCCCAAGAGCAAATGAACACACGGAAGCGATACCGCCTATTACACCCTTTGCCACCATATCTACTGTTCCACATAAAGCGTTTCTCGAAGAATAAATTCGTCACGGAGCACAATCCAACCATCGTAATATTTCCCACGCGGTCCCTGGATATGTCACCCTATGTCGAGCCGAACCCTTCGATACATCCGCCAGGCGAGCCAATATGGTATGATCTTGTAGCTAATGTTACTCATGAAGCTGTTAGAACACGAGATGATAGCGTTGAAGGAGAGGCAGAGCGCAAAGTATGGAGAGTGCAGGTGCGGGATCGGGCGAGAGACGAATGGCTGGAAATACAGGATTTGTACGTTGAAAAGGTAGTTACAGAGACGCTCTTCACAAAGGAGAGTTATCTCATGGTTTGGGAAAAGCGAAAAGAGAATAAAGGGAGGGGGAGATCTTGAATGTGATGTGCACGCCAGCCTCTTTCGAGGCAAAGGAGGGTATACCAAATGCTTATATTGTATGATCGAAGCCAATGTACGCAGCTCATTGCCTTGGTTTCTGCGGATTAGCTTCGGTGCAGCCGTGGCCATCTTTAAGCTACGATACGATTACTGTATACTTTCGCCATTTCATGCCAGTTCAAAAGGGTCAATACCACTGCGGTCTGAGTCAGTTTCCCTGTGTTATGAAACACATGTCCGAGTCGTCGTGTCAAGCGCAACATCTACATCCCATGCCTGATCTCTAGGTTCGGAGCATCGGCTGTCTAGACGTCTGCCTGACACTTGTCCGGGAGACTTCTTATGTTCTTGCTTTACGCCATAATTACATCTTTCTCCCTATCCAGCACCGCCCGCTCGTTGATACCCAATTGATCCATCTCATTCAACAGAAATTCTACAATCCAACTGTCTCCGCATAGCTCTTCGACCCTTCGATAATGTTTTTCAGTGTACACTCTTAAAGCCTCTACTACCTCCTTGCCCCACTTCCTCTTACCCAAGCCAGCTAATCTGTCCGCGCTATAAGATTTTACAATAACATTCAATACTCTCTGTGCAACAGCCGACGTACGAGCATTGGTGTTCCAGTCCCGCACCCGAGAGAGGAGGGACAGCAGTTGCTCATCCGACAGGGAGGAAAGAACTTCGTCTACGGCTTTGAGGCCGGTTATAGAACCTTCCTCTGGCGGATTGGTATCTACAACTCCCTGTAGTAATGAAAGCAACCTTGCTGGGTGGTTCAAAGCAAGTGCGAGTGTAATAGCTTCGCGGTAATTGCCCTGGTGGATGAAATTCTGCAATTCCTGATCTTGCTCTACGCGCTGTGTCGCCGCAGCCCAAGTCTTCCCAGCAGTCTCGCTCGAGGTGTCCTTCCAGAATGTAACAACACTGTCACCACCACCAGATACTAGCATCCTCGTATCTGGATTAACGGCTAGAGCCCAGATGCGGTCAGTATGATTATCCAATGTTGCTGCCACTTCGCCGGTCGTGGCATCCCAGATATTGACTAGGCCGTCGCCGCCAGCGGAGGCGACTTGAAGGGGTGTTGCTTTTGAATTTGTTGACGCAAGAGGTGAAGAAGTCGAGAGCGGTAGCCAGAGGACTTTCAGCACGCTGTTTGTGTGGCCTTCTAAAGTGCGCAAGCAGCTATAGTCGTTCAAACTCCATATTTTAATCGTCTTGTCCCCACTGCCTGTGAGAACAAGCCCACGGTTGCTGCTTGTGGACCCATTGTCCCCAGAGATAGAAGGGCAGTCTTTAGGTGCAAATGCAACGGACCAAACACCTCGACGGTGGCCCCGTAAGATACCCTGGACTTCACCTCCTTCCGTCGACCAGATCTTGACATTGCGGTCTTGAGACGCGGATGCGAATAGAGTGGATTGTGGAGAGAAACATATCGCATTTATGTCTTTATCATGAGCCTTGCGGGTGTATAGCGCGCGAGCTTGTAAGCTGTTGCTAAGAGACAAGTTCGAAGACGAATTTGAAGATGATTTAGGAATGCTCCAGCATTTGATGGTGCGGTCTTGAGAGCCTGTGATGAGAAAAGCAGGAGGATGGTCCAGCGAATTTCCGTATTCATGTGAGCCAGTAGGAGGAGGATTTGATGGGAGGGCTACAGCTCCTATAGATTCAGCGTGGCCTGTGAACGTAGCATAACCTTTGTATGATTTTGCAGCACTATCTATCCGCCACAAACGTGCCGTATTATCCTTGGCACCTGTAGCAAGCCAGCGGCCTGACCAATCAACAGACAAGCAAATGATAATATCTTCGTGACCACGCAGTAAAGCGACATCTGCACCAAAGTAGGTTGCTGAGGCTGGTGAAGAAGTTTCTTTTTCCGAAGTAATTAGAGAAACAATTCGAACATCTTCTGTATTTGTAGCCAAAGCCAGCAGAGAGCGATGCGGTGTCAAAAAAGCCAGATCAATAATCTCGTCATGTGTACCCGAGACTCGACGAATTATCGGAAGAGGCTCGACAGAACCAGGAGATGAGGCAGAGACTGAGAGAGGGATGGTCGAATGAAACCTAAATGATTGATCTGCATGCACAGAGACTAAGAAGCCTTGATTACCATTCTTCAATATATGCACAATAGCATCTCCTTCGTCTTGGACTTCTTGTCCCTGTGTAACTTCTTGTCCACTTTCGGAATCCCATATTCTGAGCTTTCCAGTGCTACCACCAGTGTAGAAGAACCTACCATCTTCGAGAAAACCTACAGCCTCCACGCTCTCCGATATGGGAACAACTCTTCGTGACCTCCATGTTTGAGCATCCCACACTATTGCTGTCTTGTCTCGGCTCCCAGAAACCAGAGCATTTATACCTCGAACATAGTCAAAATCGCGAACGACTGAGACGTGAGAATCTAGAGTGGCGACTGATTTCCGCTTGGCTAGATCCCAGATCCGGATTTTGCCATCTTCACTGCCAGAAGCAAGCTGGAAAGCTACTGCGCTGTCATGATCGTCAATCATGGCCAGATCTTCTTCTACGTGAGTCCGCGACCGCTTCTTCTTGTTAAATCTTTGGTTTGGGTGGGTTTTCTCAAGGGTTGCCTGGAAGAAATGCAAGGCAGAGACGATCCCGGCATGACCACGAAATGTATGTGTGATATAACCACCTCTAATGTCCCATACTTTGACAATCCCATCAGCACTTCCAGTGGCAAGAAGCGTACCCGTATCATCAACAGCTACAGTTATTACAGGTGTTGTGTGCGGTTTTACTGTTCTCAATAGTACTGGATTGCTAGAAGCGGTTGTTTTTCCAGATTGGTCGAGTGCATATATTCTCATAGAGAGGGAACGCGAACACGTTATGAGATGCGAGGCGGAGGGAGTGACTTTGAAGATCCGTCAGTTCAGCCTGAATCTGGCTCTAATTGGAGAGTTTCATACTGGAGAGTGTGGTGAGGACCTCGCCATCCTATTTTATCCCTTGAGCGTAGGCAATCCTAATGGATCATGCTTCACTTACACCTTCAATACGTGCCAGTAGACTGCCGGTGGTAAGGTCCGTCAATAGAGCTTCCTCACCCAAGCATGTCGCCAATAGTATACCCTCTCTGTCCAGCGCAACGTCACCCCCAGTGTATATCGGTTGTATAACGTGCTCAGCTTCAAAAGTCGTTATGACTTTTGTCCGCTGGGTCGTCATGGGGGCCAATTTTCTATTGTATGATTCCCGATGCCTTCATGGTGCGATGCTGGGCTTATAGGAAAGCTGTGATCAAGATCTGCCTCGCATTTGAAGGTTTCATATCTCGGAAAATTTAAGGTTTGTCTGCAGCGGAAGTTCCCGCGCTGATAGGCGTGCCCTTATCTAATCGTGTATTCGGTACCAGGTACTATAGTACCTGGGACTAGCGCCGTGAGCGCTAGCGTCCTTGCGTGTAGAAGTAAAAGGCCATTCGAATGTGAACAGTTGCAATGCTGCAATTCTAGTGGGAGGTCGGCCACTCATGAACTTGGCATCATACCCCAGAATATAAGATGACAACGATGTAGAATGCCGAATGAGGCAGAGGTGGTGGCTATCATCCTTACCATGGGTCGTCAGGCGTATATGACCAGGCTTGCCTTGGTAAGCTCCGAACATACCTTGACTTGCTATCAATTCCCTTTCATAAAAGCAGTCCGTGCATACAAGCGTTTTCCACAGCATATCATATGCCATAGAAACTCATTATTGAGTATTTGCGTCTTTCCGCACTGGAAAGTTTTCCTTCTTCGCTCTGGTAAATAACTTATTTAGTTCTTGTTGGCGTTTATATCATGGTTTGTATAGTCAGACATTAATGACATCCCATAGGGTCGCTCTCCATATGAGCCTTTGCCACAGAGCAACTCGCATGATAGTGACGACGAGCTACAAGGACAGGATGAAGCAATTCCAGAGAATTCTGGGAAGACATCAACAGCCTCTAATACTGATATTCCCTCGGGCTACCAACAACAATACGATAGCAGCGGATACCCGGAAAATCTCGAGTCGAAAGCACTGAGCGGCCAATATCGAAGGGCCCATAACGATGTTCTCGAGATGGTTCGAACATATGCTGGTGTCCAAGCAGAAGGTCAACCCTTCAAGTCCCAGCTGGATATCCAGAGGGAGTCCATGCTTGATAAATCTGCAGTTGAGGCTGTCGTACGGGAAAATGAGATCGGACTGTTAGTTGGGTCGGCAGACATAAGTTTACTGTATTTGTGCAACATGTGTACTATCGGTCTGAAACACAGACTTCAGGCCAGTGTATCTTCTCCAGGACTTGTAGCTGTCCGCTCATATTACTCTTAGGCATACCGCTTTTACTCCGGGATTCCACTTACACAAATTTTGAAAGCAGAATGGAAGCACTTCGGGGTAGCAAAGTTCTTATTTGCCGGCGCACCAGCAGGCTTGACCTACATATTCCTCGACATGTTCTCACTTTGGGCTATTGAAGAATTCATTCAGATCATTGCCGATCACCTCTTACGACGGTCAGATCCAAGGATTCATAAGACCTTGAAGCGACTGCTGTACAATTCCTGCTACCTGTGAGTCGTTATATCTAGCACGTTCGGGTAACTATACTGAAAATGGGACTAGGCTACAATTTCTATCATTCACCTTCCTTGCTCCGCTGGAGATGTTCTCTACTCTGCAGCGATTGGATCTTGTCTCTGCATGGCCCATATTCCCTTCTTTTAGGTCTTTCATCCCACTATCTCTCTCATCACCAATTCATATGCCTGCTTTGCGAAATCCCTTTAGCCTTAGATCTTATGTCAACATACTTGCGTCCCTGGCCGTGTCACCTTTATTCCTTTGGGGCTTAATATACTGGGCGAGACCTTCAGTGAGCCAGAAATTGTACGCATACATGCGAGCAGCTCTACCGAAACCTACGGTGCCGGATACATACTCACTCCAAGCTGCCAAAGAGACAGACCTTGATGAAGACAGTGTCCCAGGCTTGTATCGAGAGTCATCTGGCCTATTCCCTAGCAATAGCGTCCTCGAGGAGTTCGCGCGAGACTTGCAGTACATTGGCAAGACGTTCGTCCAGGTCTACGATCACTGGATGTGGAAAAAGCCCCAAAGCTCCGATCGATTTCAGCAAAACGAGACAAGGTCAGCGACTCGCCCTACCCTTCCAGACTTAGACGTTTTCAACACCAATCCTTCATCTATGGAACGAGAGGCCAACGCCTCGCCATCTTCATTAAGCACTGATTCTCATCACCCAACATCTTCCTTCTCCTATCCACCCACCCGTCCCACCACGCCCGGCCCATCCGTAGAGATAGTGTCCAGCTTCGCACCTGCAAGCGATGACCCCCGTATTATTAAAGTACACGACCCCCGGCATCAACACCGCATCACGGCGCTGACGGCTTATGCCGCCGACAGCATTGCATCGCATCTCGCTTCCCACCTCACAGATCTCCTTTTTCTCCCTCTTGAGGCACTCTTCGTGAGATCGGTGGCTATTGCGTTCTTGTCGTCACCGGCTGCGGGTACTGAAGCGCAGATTGCGGCCATGAGATGGAAGAGGGAGATTTTTCCAATTAGAGGGTGGTTTGGGATGGGGTTGAGGGGAGGAGGTTGGAGGGGGGTAGCTGATTACGCGGGGAAGATGGTGTTGGTTCCGGGAATGGAAGTGGGCATCAGTATGGCTATTTGGCAGACTTGTACGGGGTTTAGCTGGTGGTGTGGGAGGATGTATTTTGGTTGGGGGAAGTTGTAGAAGGGAGGGGAGGGCTACTGCGTTGGACAGCATTTGGCAACGGAGTTTCGCCGTTACTTGCATATCTTGAGATATCGATACCCATTCGTTACAGCGTATCGATTTATGTTGTTCATATGGCGTAGGGTGTGGTCTGCTCCAGCATCTCTAAGACCTGCGTATCAATACCGCCTATGTCTTGACTCAGCAGACCTACTCCTCTCTCGTCTCGAAGAGCTATGATAGTGACTTCTCTCCCCATCCCTGTCCCGCGAGTGCCTTCGTGACGAACGATGTCTACTTTTCTGACCCGATCCACTGCTCTCTCTCGACCTAACATCATCCCGCCTGATTTTCTCCTTCGACCGGTTTCTTCCTCCCCGCGGATCCCCATCCCTACTATCTTCAATCGACTGCCTTTCCCTCTCTTTCTCCCTCCTCTCTTCTTTTCTCTCAACATCCAGCCTCAAATTCAAATCCCTCCTCTCCCTCCAATCATCCTCCCCATTCCCTTTCTCCTTCTCCTTTTGCCCAGCCTCCCTTCTCTTCGCCTCTAACTCCTCTTCGGTCAATAACTCTCCCGTCACCGAGTTCTTCAGGACCACAGGGCTATACGCCAAATCCGTCTTCCGCTTTCCCTTCGCAACCTTGCCCCACGCTCCGAACTCGTCTCCCACGCCACCTGGGACTTCCTTTGCACCTATACCAAGTAAAGCTGGTCGCCGCTCAGGATTTCGAGTTTTGCTTGGGGCAGCAGGCGCTCCAGCTCTTCGTTTACCAACCGCCTCTCCTTCTTTCCACCCCATGCCGCGAAGCATAGCGGCACCAAATTCCTCAACGGGAACGGCTGCGTAGTCGTCTAGGCTTGCAACATCGGGACGAGAAGCTACGTCGGCTTTAAAACGTTCATCTTCATTTTGGTAGTCGTCGTAAGCAGGTTCTGAAGCGTCGTAAATATTTTGGCGGTCTGATTCGATTGCAGAGATTTGTAGGGTAGATTTCTTCTCGCCACCTAGTAATGCTTCCAGCGCCTCTTCATCCGCGGTTTTGATAGGTTGGTCCGCCTGTTCTGATGGTCGTCGAGTTGCTTGTTCCTCTGACATTGAAACATTCCCCTCGACATCTTGCTTCACGAATTCCAATCCCGCTACTTTCGACACCTCATCTCGCTCAACATGAGCAGCTTTTGGAGTATCTGACTGCCCTGCTCGCGCCGCTTGAACCTCAGCTGGTAATAAGTTTTTCCGCCTCTTCTTTCTGCTTTCTTCCCTCCAATCCCGGTTTTTTTGCACTTGTATGACTAATGGTGCCCGCTCCTTCCCCTTTCCATTAATGATCGCACCACCAGCAGACTGGTCGAATGCTGTGACGAGCTGTGGCCCACCTCCCTCATCTTCGCTACCTGAATTATCTGCTAAAGCGGAATGAGGGCGCTTCTTGGGAGGCAATTTGGGGGCCGCTTTCGGTTTTGAGGAGCCAAAAGAAATCGAGAATGGCTTGGAGGGACCAGGTGCCACGGGGTGAGGGTCCGCAGAAGGCATCTTGGCTGGTAGGAATGGCTTTCGTGAAGATCAGAATTCGTTGGTACATGCAGTCATAGGTCGGCTATCGCGCTAGCCGCACTGGGAATTGTGTACGGCGCTACTACGTACGTGGAACGTTCTTTACCTTACATACTCCACCGGCAGGGCTAAGCTTCACACTTGGGCGCTAACAAAGCCTATAAATCACTTCTAAATCCACCAAGACCCGCATCAGGAGGATGGTTATTGCTCCGCGGTCCAGATATGTTCTAATACGACTACTAATTGAACAAACACACACATCCCGCCCAAAAGATCAGATTTTTCCAATCCAGTTACTCCTCACAATCAGCCTACCTCACAAATTGTCTGTAGAATCGAATTAGCGACCTCATCAGGGAAGCTGTGAATGAATGTGACATTCATGTCGAACTTTTTGGCAATCTGAGCCTTTCGGTTGGACCTGCTGAAAATCGTAAGACATCTGTAGTCTTCCCCGAGGCGCTGTGCCTTGCTAGCCCCGTTTGGCGTGCGTGGTCAACCCTGACGACCATTTCCTCAAGGAATTTTCTAAAGAACGTGAAGTTTCTTTTCGAGATGGTGATTCTTAGTATCTCCTGGTCCAATTCGGGGTAGCAAGGCATAGGAAGCACCTTAGGCGCATCATAAAGTTGCTGCTCCATTAAGTGATATCATTGTTGGAATTGTCCACGCTTCGATAGTTGATTCAGTCCTAGGGCCACGTGACAAGGCTTATAGTCCAAGCTCTACTCACACATACGTCTCCTTTGCATATGTTCTGGACAGTCCTTCCACAAGCGAGTTGAAAGAATACCCTGTCCGCCAGGTCGAGGCGTGCCATATCGGGCTAGGCTAAGTTGGCGGGCCCGCCTCACGTTCCTATGATGGCAATGCGTTTTGGCACGCACTTGCATTGAGCTATGCCTCCGCGGAAATCTCGAAAGCAAGGTACGAGCCGGTGTGATGCCATGGCAATTGCTTCACAATAGGCTGTGATCAATACAGAAGGTACGCCAGGAAATTGCTGGAAAACAGGATTATACAGTAATTGAAGGAGCGGGGGTGTTAGAGTGTCGGGAAGATACTTGCCTGCAGCAAAAGCTATCCATTTTGGTCGCTCATACTGCTTTTGATTCGCCGGTCCGCTTTCAGCGCAAGCCTCAACGGCCTTGGCGATCAAAATCGGTACAATAGTAGCGAAACTTTCCATGTTGAAAGGATTGATATGATTATAAGAGCAATTTATTAGCCGCACAAAGTTCTTCAGAGTCCTAAATCGCCCTTGTTGTCTTGCGGAGGTTCGAGCTTTGACGGATCCAGGGTTCCTATCTACGTCCCGTGACACGATGCTTCATCGTACCCTTTGGGCAATCCTCCTACCCGCGCTCCTCAATCCATTGCTCACAGCTGCGGGAATCTGCCCTGAGTGTGGCGTAAATGGCTACTATTACAAAGAACCCGGGTGCTTCAACATAACGTACGAAGCACCTCTGTTCGGCGCCGACGCAGGCGCTTGCTTCGAGATCGGAGGCCCGTACTCACCATTTGGAGAATCCGGACCGTGTAGGAGCGTGGAGATTATCCTAGCAGCTGAAGGATGTGAATGTATGTATCAATTTCCGCAAATCTGCGAAAAAGGAAAGGGTGCGGTTCGATACTGATTAGTGCAGTCTTCCTCTACCCAGGTCTCGTGTGCGCGAGCGGGACCGAACGTCGCGTCAGACCTTACCAATGTGTGAGCGAGTGGCCGGAAGTAGGCTCATTTTGCGTTACCTGCCCTGCCGGCAGCCCAGTCCGGGGATCGGGGCAAACATGCCCACCTTCTTGAGGCATGTTGAATGCTATTGAATCTACCGTACGTGAGCGAAGTCATGTTGAGTATACGCGAGAAGAGATACATTTCCATTTGCCGGCAAAAGCCTGGTTGTGAGAAAAGAGATGGGACTGGGTGTACAATTGACCGTACTCGACAAAGAACACAAAGGTATACTGGAGAAGAAGCATGACCAACACACAAGCGAAGAGTCGGGCTACTTTAGGTGGCCTCGTATATAGGAAGGTCCTATATGGACAATTGGGCACTGTCAGTGGCTCTGCAAAGCACAGCCGGCAAGGGCAGTCCTGGAGTGTCAATGGGTGAACAAACGAAAGTATATAGAGCTTGGCTTTCTGAGTCATGCTTAATTGCAATGTATTGAATGCTCTTACGATGACACAAGATTACAATCTGACTGCTCGATGGCCATCTCGTCGTTCTGTTTGGCGGTAACTTCGCCTAGTGAAGACCTTGAATGGCAAGCCAGCGGTGCAAGTGGAAGCGGCACATCTTCCAATGATGGTGAACGCCGCTCACAAGAAGTACTATGGTACGAGATAAGGAGACTCGCTGTAAGTGAGGTGATAGGCGGGTGTATGTGTACAGACGTAGTATGGCAACCTCGATCAGGAGCCGGTAGTGCTCACACTGCATGCTATCCCGTTGTTGAACTGCCAGCGCAAAGTATCATTCTTGCATCGAATCACTGGGTATGTGGAAACGAGATACTATCATAGGTAGAATGTGGTGAGCAGTAGAGAGACGTCCGATAGGTGTGCAGCAATAGCGTGAACTTGAATTGCAGTTGAAGCATGAGAGCCGAGCTGGTGCAGGCAGGAATAACTGACGCCAAGCTTGAGCTGAAGGCGGGCGACAATTAGCCGGACACTCCCCTAAAGTAGATTGTATTTCTACTTCTACAATAAGGCATCATTCGATCTGCTTTGTACCTTCAACCTACATGCAGGATTCGRAACAGCTGTGATTGTATAGTCTCTTGGGCGCTGAATTGAAGATTGGAGGGGTTGTGGTCTGAGCCTTTCTTCGTCACCCTGGAGATGGCTACGAGCTACGCCTTATGCTCAACTCGCTTGAGGTAGGTGGCTGCTGACGCAGGAGTACGAGGGTTCAATGTAACCGATGAGCTCGGTGCTTTTCTATGCTTGAACTCTTTTCTGAGGCCTGCCATGACACCGTCAGCATCCTCTAGTATGACACAATGCTTGAAGTGTCGGACTCGGCGTGGCGGCACAGCAATGAGAAGACCGCACTACTCTACACCATAGGAACTAGAGAGCTCCACTAAACACCAAACGCGACGGTGGGCGGCACACAGGCCTTTATCTTCGTCGGTCGCCTGAATCTACTAAATTATAGTACCTTGCTGGCCCCCGTGGCCGCCATTCCCGGCCAGCTAAGCCTGAGGGAGCCTGGTCAGCAGTCTGAAACATCTTCAATGACCAATGAAAACAACTTTAGTGGTAGTCTCGGTCATACAAACAGTCATCCTTCACTTTCCTTGTTCATGAAACGCAACCCATACGGACGCAGTCGGCAAAACGGTCAGGTACGCCTGCTGTCTGACATACTTTGCCTGTACATCTATCTATGTTGTACAGAGTACACCAGCCAGATCGCCCCGAGCGCATCCGTACCCTTGCAGCCTCTCCAATCGCCTCCCACMTTTACCCGTTACCCCGGATTGCCAATCTGATCTGGCAATCAGCTCCGTCTTCAAGAATAGATACCGTACGAAGCATGCCCGACGCACCTATCTCTTTGAACGTGGTTATGCACGTAGGTTGTTGATCATCGCAACTCAAAGTCAATCCAGCGCAGTGGCTCGCACTGTTGTTCGTGTGCCATTCATAGTTTTGTCTCTTGCTGCATGATATCTCGCTTACACGCAAGGTTCCCGCACCATGCGGCGGGGTGTGCATCATTGCATGTGCCTCCAATTGTCCCACGCCAAATTACGATAGAACCTGGTACAGGTCTGGTCATCAGGCCCTCCAAAGCCCGGAGCTTGACGACTATTTAGGGTAAGAATCTAGAATACAAAGGATAATCAGCTTCCACGGCGTAGCACAACGCTAAATCCCCACCATTCACTTTCCGTCGTCGACCAACATCACCGTTCCTATAACCTCTTCAACTTTCCGCCTACCTGCAAGATAATGATTGTGACCACAAGACGAACGTTCAATCGCAAACATAGTCGCTGCAGACCGGTCCGCTATTGACCTCCCTACCACCGTGCGACCAGCACCATGGCTGCAATAGCGCCACCTATCGGTGAGCCGGGCTTCGATCTTTATGCCAACCAGCAAGGGAGAATAAGGTCGTCCAACATTGCTCTCATCGTACTTCCTACTGTCTTCGTTATCCTACGTCTCGTCTCTAGGAAAGTCTCGAACGCGGGCTACTGGGTATGACACCACTGAGCGTTGAATGCCCAACGTGTCTTGCTGATGTTGTAATGCTCTGAAATAGTGGGATGACTTGCTGATTGTCTTCGCACTGGTAAACCCTCTTGTCGCTGGATGAGCAGGCGAATAGAAACGGCCTAACATACGACAGCTTCTGTCCTATGGCCTACCCGTCCTTCAGCTGACCTGTCAGTCTTCAGCTCCATGCACTAAGTAGCGATTTTCTGACTCTGGAAACAGCCCTGGACCAAGGCTTTGGGAGGCACATTTATCTGCTTGCCCCTAACGCCAACGAGCTCTTTCTCCACAAATTATGGATGTTCGAAACCTTCTTCGGTCTCACCACTTGCTGTAACAAGCTTTCGGTGTAAGCATCCTGATAGCATTCTCAAGACAATAATTGCAGACACTAAATACACGGCATAGACTCGCGTTCTATCGGAGGATATTCCCAATCGCTCAACTACGCATCGTGCTGCTTATGATGACTGCTATCGTGCTATGCTTTTCATTCACGTTCGTCATGGTTGTCGTATTCCAATGGTTAGCAAAACTCACAATCCTTGACTTCATGGGCTAATCAACAGTCTAGTGTTCCTATCCATGCCTTCTGGGATCTGCAATATAGACTGACGGCGCGCTGCATCAATCCAAATCTGCTGATGTTAGTACCGGGAGGCATTAATTGTATCTTGGACGTCGTAATTGTTCTCATACCGCTCCCCTTGCTATGGCGTCTGCGAACTACGAAGGGTCAGAAAATCACGCTAACTTCGATCTTTGTCGTTGGTGGATTTGTTTGTGTATGCAGTATAATCCGACTGGTTGTGCTCTCTCGGCTGCAAGAAGTCGATCTTACTTGGAACTACATCAATGCTGCTATATGGACGGCCACGGAACCTTCTATGGGTGTCGTTAGCGCATGTCTGCCAAGCATGCGGCCACTCTTCACTCGGATATTTAGCGGCACATATCGGGGCCCAACATTCAGAAGCACGCGGGGAAAGAGCGGTCAGGATTACGGCACCGGTACCTCAGGGAGATATATGTGGAGTGATAGCAATGGCTCTACCGTCGATTCGCGAAGTTTCAGCCGCCTCGAGGATGTCGCCAACGATACTAAGGATAACAACTCGTGGGGTTTCAATGTCCTTGTACATGGGGGTAAGAATGCAAATGGCAATTCTTCAGACCGGGTCAGTGAGGTAGAGATGCAAACGCCAGCGAGGAGGATTAAGGTCAGGACGGAGGTGACCCTGATTAGTACTCAACGATTAGAGTACAGGGATCAATTGTTTTGACGAGTCTCTGGAAGCGGAGGGTCGCTGGTCCTTGTACATACCATCAAAAGCATGCATGCGGTTCTTGAATGATATGATGATTTGTTGGCTATCTTAGGTGGTGGATATTATACCCAGGTTTTATAGGACYATGAATACTCATTTCCGAACAATTACATCGCCTTCCACAGGCAGATCCTCTATCATCTAGTCTAACAAGTCTTTACCTGCAATTTGGTGTACTGGTGGTACTACACTGTAAGAAGAATAGGGCTAATTCAGCATCAACCCTGATTAGATGTGCCGAGGTTAAAATACCGTACTACCTGTCTCTCTGAACTTCTCCACCACTCCATCTTCGGAGCAATTGTCAGAATGCTGCAATCTACCTTGCCCTTCAAATGCATTATCCGTGGGGCACATCACAGAGTCCCAGTTTCTGTGCTAGATCCACCTCCAATTGACTTATCATGACGACCACCTTCGCTGAAGCTACGACCGTAAAACCCATCGATTCGCACACCTACACCGCCGACTTCCACCCAGATTGGTGCATTGGCAGCGGTGAGCTTTGATAATCCAATCCTTAATCGTAAAGCCTTCTGACCGAACGAAATAGTTCCCCACGGCGGCTACGTAACCTCCTGCTTCCTCCGCGTCGCCTCCGCCCACTTCTCCACCACCCTCCGATCCCAGAACCAACCACACACACTGTTCCTCCACCTCAACTTCCTCCGCCGTACATCCCTCGGCTCCGTAATCTTCACCGTGACCGAATCAAAGCTCGGCCGTCGCACCTCAACTATCCACATCTCGCTCGCTCTCATCTCCAATCCTCAGTCCCCATGCGTTGTAGGCTACCTAACACAAACAAACCTCCACCACGAGACCGGAATTACGCTCCCAACATGCTACGCCCTTTCGCCCCCGCCTTTACCGCTATCATCAACAAAAGCATTGAAGGAGAATAAAGATCCCAACTGGAACCTCTACCCAAAACCATTCCCCAAGTTCCGCAAAGCAGGGAATCACGTAACGACGTACCTTCCCCGGAAAAGCTCAATCGGCGGAGGAGCAGTGATTGATCAATGGCTTCGTCCTACTAACCCTCAAGAGCGCTTCACTCAAGAAACTCTAGGCTACATCAGCGATGCCTTCCCCCAAATCGTTGAAACTGTCTACAGCGCCTCCGTTCTCGATAAAGCATTAATCAAGTCCTCATCAACAACAACCGATCCAGAGTCACAATCACAAGCCTCAACAACCTCCAGCGAACAAGAAGCAGATAAGTCCCACTGGGCCCGCTTCTGGTACCCAACCGTAGTGCTAAACATAGAGTTTAAGAAAGCGCTGCCAGAGCAGGGGGTGGAGTGGCTATTTTCGCGGGTAAAGGCGAAGAAGATTGAGAAAGGGAGAATGGATCTGGAGGTGGAGGTTAGGGATGAGGCTGGTCAGGTGGTGGCGTTGAGTCAGCATGTGGCGCTGATTTTGGGGGCGGAGAGAAATATGRGTGGGAGAGGCGCGAAGTTGTAGAGTAGGGGTTAGAGGTAACGAGGTGAGTGAGGGTGGAGAGGGTGTGTACATATGTATATATGGATTATATACACTCCGACCTTAGGATTGGGGAGTGCCATTTCCATTCGGAAGGGTGTGGCTCGGCTAATCGTTTGGCATCTTATAAGGCAGGCTGTGCATACGTCTTGGAGCGTTCAATACCGGCTTCCCATCCCACTGGTGGGTTGAGAGGCAAGCCTAAACGCCCCGTCTATCATGATAGGACGATTATGCATCTTCCTCTCTCAAGTGACCACTTAAAAGGAAGGCTGCAAACACCTTCAGCTATAATGCATCGTGCGCTGGCATATTGCGCTAGCATAAGTACCAACTCCAGAAAAAGCAATGCGGCTCATATGAGTGGCAATTTCGAGTCGGCATGGCCTACTGTCCTCTCTATCTGATTTTCTCAATTACCAACATGATAGAGCCTCGCTAGGAAATTCATCTCTTCTTTCTAGCCTGATCAGAATTACAGGAGCCCGTCCATTGGAGTTCATTCAACATCAAGGCCTAAGATGTCTAATAATCGTGAATGACACCCTTTCATTATTGGTGCCTTCGTAAAGAAGAAAATTGCATTTGAATATCCAAAGCCTTGATAATTCTTTCTAAGGCTTTAATCTACGTCTTATCATTATCATGTGTCTGGAAGTACTGGACTGAACCGTTATTCGCAGAGATGATCCCATTCGAACAATCCAACTCACACCTTCAACGCGGTGGCTACTCATACGGCAGCCAGCAGCTCCTACACAACACCGGCTCCGTCTATGTTGACCGCGAGACCGCCCCTAACCTCGCCATCTACAATGCCCCCGGAGGTACCATCAACATCATCACCAAGAGCAGCAACAGCGGCAGCAGCAGCAGTAGCTGGTATCATTGCAATCAACACAACATGGTTTTCTGTAGCTGGCAGGAGCACATAAACTCTTTTAGTCATCGGTATTGTCCTGTACCAGGGTGCGCGGTGGGTGGAGTGGATTTCGGCTATGATAGCTGGTTCTGCCAGCATTGGCGAGACAAGCACTGCGGGTAGTTGGTATAACATGGCACAACACGCACACAAGCAGAAGTGTGGCTGCATATAATGAAATTACTTGGATGAGCGGATTGAATTTGGAAGAAGATTTCTTCCCACTCGACTTCTTTCTTGTTTTCTTTTTCAAGGAACGTAGCTGAATTGTAACTGGATCATAGTCGACTAAAAATATCTCTCCCGTTCGTAGCTAGATGGGAATCCGCTTGTTGTTCAGATGTACTAGCGTCTTATGGTCAGCAACGCCTTGACTCTCCTATATCTCCTCAAATCAGCTTTCTTGTCTTTCCTTTCATTCGCTCGGTCCTAGCGTATCCTCTTCTTGCTGTCCTCCATAAGTCCTCCAATCCAGGACGTAATGGTGGCGCCGACTCATATCGGACTCATCGATAATATTCATATTTCGAATGTGGATGCGAAACTAGCTAAGTATCACATGATGCACGATTTGACGCTCCTTTCTGTGATACGTAATATGCACCTCCTCTTCCTTTCCGACACCTGCAATGCAACTACCACTGCCGTTGTAAGTCATTGTGCTGACGTTGCAGCCATAGACGCTGTTGGCGGCCGGACAAAAAATAACGCTATCCATAAATACTGCAAACGTCCCTCAGCAATACTAACAAATACCGCTCTATTCCACTTCCTGACAAGCAAGCTACCTCTCCCATCTTCTCGAGCACTGTCCAGATATGATTATGCGTAATCAGGGATGATTCGTAGTGTCGGATCTCACTACAATTTCTTGTCATAGAAAGCGGTCTAGCCGCCGCGGAACAAGAATTGCATGTCCTCTGGCGTTAGTTTCTCCATAGCGACTTGATCATTGTTGATAGTGCCGTTTATCATATTCGCTTTCTTCTCCTGCAACATGACCATACGCGACTCGACTGAATCTTCGATACAGAGTCGGGTGATAACGCAGGGGCGTTTCTGGCCAATACGATGGCATCGATCAGCGGACTGCCACTCGGCTGCGGGATTCCACCAGCTGTGACTTTAGTCAGAGATGGTAGAACTTTTTTATTAACAACATTGCACTTACGGATCGATTATGAAGACTCTCGAGGCCTCTGTCAAATTCAAGGCGACACCTCCAGCTTTGAGCGAGACGAGGAACACCTCAACGTTGGTGTTGTTCATGAAATACTCGATTGACTTTTGACGCTGAGCAGGACTCATACTGCCGTCTAGCATGACGGTATTGAAGCCTGCACGGCGAAGACGCCATTCAACAAGCTGAAGCATAGAAGTAAATTGCGAGAAGACAATCGACTTATGTGTCTGCTTCTTGCTTCTCAATTTGTAAAGATCGTAGACGAGCATCTCAATCTTTGTCGAAGATGTCCAGTCCTCCATTTTGATACGATTAATGATGGAGTTCTTCTTGACGTTTTCTTCATCTTGTTCAATGTCCGGTTGATCGAAGTCAATGGTCAAAGGTATGTGACATCGTGGGCAATCAGGAGACTCATTGTTAGAAGCTCGCACATAGTCCTTGGCGCAGTTCCGGCAGAACTCATGGTGACATCGCGAACGAATTGGCTCCTCGGCGGTCTCATCGCAGATACTGCAAACCAGGACATTCTGCCCTCCTGCAGCATTCTTTTTGAGAATCAAATCGGGATGATTGGCTACTTGGCGCATCTGTCCACGTTTAGTACCAAGAGCATATTATGCAGCTGAGCATAGTTACCTGCATGATAAGGCCGAAGATGTTGGCATAATTATTAAGCATAACGCCGGCACTGACATAAGTTTCGAACTTCCGCGTGGTGTTGGACATGATGCTGGAAGAGAAATCTCGTTCAATCTCGCTGAAAAACTCGTTATGGATGATGACTTCCTTAGGTGGGAGTTCCATAGATGCTGTATGGTCGCGCTTCATACGTCGCAACATGATCCGGTCAGTCACGAGACGCAGCTTGCCAAGAGCTTCTCGACGGAGTTCAGGGTTCTCTCCCTGCGTGATTGGATTCAACAGCTCCTGGTTGAAGATCGAGACATGGTTAAAACCGGTATGGTTACAGCTTGTGCATCTCTTCTCTTGGTCTTGGTTCCAGTGAAGCTCAGCGCAACTGCATTGCTTGCAAAAGTAACATGCGAAAGGCTTGATTTGTAAAAAGCGAAGGAGTGAAAAGAATTCGCCGATACGGTTTTGAACAGGCGTTCCGGAAAGGCACCACTTGTAGTCGGCCTTTAACGCAAAGCACGCCTTGGCAACTGGATGCTCGAGCTTAGTCGTGGAAGTCTATACCCTTAGGATAGGATTCTTACCTCCAGTAGTCCGCTGTTTGATGTTGTGAGCTTCGTCTAGTATCAGCCGATGGTACTTGATAGCATGGATTTTGCTGTTCTCTTTAACAAGAACATCATCCCGTTTCCAGCCTTTGGATTCTTTACGATAGGTGGACTCAAGCCCGGAGTAAGAGATCATGATTACATCAAAAGCTCGAAGATCTTTCATGGTAAGAGTCTTCACCTTGGGATTGGAATTGTGGTAGACTAGAACTTTGAGTTTGCCATCTGTGTACTCCTTGATCTCGTTTTGCCATTGCATTAGTGCGACGGGTGGGACCACTACCAAGGTAGGAGTATTTGCGGGATAGTCACTCATAATTAGAGATACAGCTTGTATGGTTTTACCCATACCTATGTGATTTTAGCATGTGCGGTCACTTCCAATTGCTCTTAGTTCAGGGACATACCCATCTCATCACCTAGGAGGCCACCTTTCCATTGTGAT
The DNA here is from genome assembly GCA_000444155.1 of Cladonia macilenta KoLRI003786. Classification (NCBI taxonomy): domain Eukaryota; kingdom Fungi; phylum Ascomycota; class Lecanoromycetes; order Lecanorales; family Cladoniaceae; genus Cladonia; species Cladonia macilenta. The sequence continues at coordinate 1,398,084 of KE598559.1, forward strand.
TGCTCTTGCCGGATCATCCAATTCAACCCTTCAAGTTGGAAGGATTTGAGTTTGCGTGTGATCTGCACTGGTTGCGCAGCTTGAGTAGGTTGAATAACGGGAACGGCCTTAAGATCCTGCCACATAGTTTTGATCTCTGGATGTGAAGTCTCCAGCTTGTAGCGCTCTCGCTCCGCCTGGCATTCATTAGTCTTAATAATGTGGATCGAATACCAATCGTGCTTACTCTGCTGTCAAAGTACCTGTTTCGAAAGCGGCGGCTCTGGCGTGGAGCTCGTCTACGTCCACGTCTTCCAACTGGAGTGGTCGTTGCATTTGCAACTAACGTGCTCGATCCGGCCATGGTCCCAAGGCGATTTTCTTCCGCGCCCTCACCATCGTCTTCGCCGACTTCATCAGAATCTTCCCCGTCATCAGAATCTACTTCAGATGCGAACACAGAGGTATCTGATGACGCATCAGACAGCTCAGATAATTCGGAATCATCACTATCCAGAATTCGACGGGAGCTAATATCTTGCAAACTTTTAGTTGCACTTGCGCGAGCAGCCCTCGATGGTAGAGAGGCTCGAAGAGTTGGTCTGACTCTTTTGCGCCGGGGCATAGGATCGTCATCGTCATCATCACCCACTGAATCTTTGTGCGGGCGTTTTGGAGGTGAGAAGGGGGCACGGCGATCTGGGTCGGCTCTCCTGGACAATGGAACATCGGCATCCGACGTGTTCGCTGTCAGTAGACCTGACGTGGCAAATGGCTCATCTACTTCTTCATCAGAGTCGTGGATGAAACCTTGCCTTGCTCCCCTAGATCTACGACCAAGTTTCGGCTCCTCGTCATACTCCCTCTCTTGTAGCGATCGAGCCAGGGCTGCATCGGCTTCAAGTTGGTCGTCAGCCCCAGAGCGTTTGCGTTTTCCTCTATATAGTCTATCGGAAACCTTGAGTGGAACTCCGAGTATTCGCTCTTTGACGAGTGATTCTGCGGGTGTTGCGACGGCACTTGTAGCCGGCGTGTTATATCCACTTGACTGATCCCGAACACTCGACAGGGAGGAATCGATTGATGTGCGATTGCTCGTGGGAATGACGACGCCTTTCAAGACTTGCTTGACGGGCGGAACGGACGATTCTTTTGTAGATGGAGGATCCTCATCCCAATCCATGTCGTCTGAGTTAGGAATGACGGACCTTATCTTTGGAGGTCTGCCCCTACGCTTAGGTTGAACGACTGGGTGAGATTCACTGTCTAATACAGTATTAATGGTGAGTTTTCATGGGGCTTGACACATGCTTGGGCAGCGGGCCATGACTCACCTGGGTTAGGAGCGTCAAAGGCATTTGCCCTGACTCCTGAGGCTCTTCGGGCCATGTTTGCCTTAAATTTAGAGGCGAACTGGGATGCGAATTGGCAAGGTTACAGGGGCGATATCAAGCGCTTTGCAGCCCTTTGAAGATACCTGTAAGTGTACTAGCCATTTCCACACTCTGGCTTTGTGGTATCAAGAATGAAGAGTCGAGTGTGTTGAGACAGGAGTGCCTTAATCGATCTATCTGCGATCTAAGAACTAGATGCTAGTGCGCCACTGGCGTGATTTTTGGCGCGTCAATCCGCGTGTTCGATCTTAAGTGGTTTCCCTAGCGTACTGGTACGAATTGACTACTAACCTGGGCAGGAACCAATCCATTCACAACTGCAATTCAAGCACGAAAACCTATCCGTCCTACATCTCTTCTTCACTAGATAATCGCACCCACATGAGCCAGTGAAGGCTTTGACCGTACTATCTGACCGTATTGTACTGGAGCCTTGTAGACGAGATCGAACGCAGGCATCATGTAGGGACCACGCTCAATCGAAGTCATTTGGGAGACTAATCTGTGGTAGGTCTGGACGAAGGGCAGCGAACAATCGGATCAGGGGCCCTCAGTCTGCTCTTACTGACTTTCTCGCCGCCAACAATATCTCCGCTGCACAGATTACGGCAGACTACGAGCGTCGTATGAGAGAAGCTAGAGGGCAGGAGCAACAACAAGCCGCTGCGAACGGTGAGCCTGCCGAGCAAGATGTGAAGGACGAGGTGGAGGAAGAAGAAGAAGAAGAAGAGGAAGAGTCAGTGGAGACCGCTGTCCAGGAGAAGAAGAGAAAGCGGCGGGAAGAAGCGGTCCTAACAAAAATAAAAAAGAATAAGGCCAAAAAGAAGCAAAAGAAGGGCAACGGCGACAGCGATGGCGATGATGGTGTCGCATGGGATATGTACACAAAGAAACAGCCACTGCCTGGCCAGCTGGAGAATTGCGAAAAGTGTGAGAAGCGATTCACAGTCACACCATACAGCAAGACGGGGCCCGACGGTGGACTCCTTTGTGCAAAATGTTCAAAAGAGCAAGAAGCTCAGAAGAAGAAAGATCAAAAACAGCCTAAGACTAAGGCTGTAAGTCGGGAGAAACGGCGCCAACTTCAGAGTAATCTACTAGATGGGATTGTTCAAATTGGCGCCAAGTCCTTACAGGATATCTGCATCAAGGTATTCACCGTGCAAACCTGTGCTTTACTTCAGCAAGATGATACTGACAGGCTTTAGGAAGTGGCAAATAATATTCACGATGTGGATGAATTTGGAGATCTGCCGCAGGCCCTCCTTGATCCTTTGAGCCAGATTCTTTCTAGGAGGCGTGTTCTAACTTCACGAACTCTCAAGCTATTCCTCCGTCCAGATCTAGTAAGCATAGATCTGTATGATTGCGGCAGTAAGGTCTTTCATTGTCTCTGACATCAAACATATTAACTCCTTCTAGAGCTTGAAACCGAGGACTACATAAGTATTTTCTCTGTAGTTCCCAAGGTACGAAATCTTAATCTCCGCAATGCTGGCCAATTCAAAGACGAGGTCATCGACTACATCATTGAGCGCCATGTTCCGATCGAACAGCTACAGCTCGAAGCCGCGAATTTGGTAACAAACGAGAAGTGGGTCCAGTTCTTTATGAACTGTGGTGAACGCCTCGAGTTACTCAAGTTATACTGGCTCGACTACTCTATGGACGACGATGCTTTCGGGGCCGTTGTTCGCTACTGTCCGAACCTCATCCGCCTAAAGCTGAAGAAATGCTTCCGTCTCGGTGACCAAAGCCTTAATACTATTACCTCCCTACGAAAACTCGAGCATCTTTCCCTTCGCTTCCCAACACCAACCACCTCGAATGCTCTCGTAGAGCTCATCACTAAGCTTGGGCCGAATCTCAAGACTCTCTCACTCGAAAATTTCACAGAGGCAGACGACGACGTCCTCTCCGCAATCCACACCTCATGCACCCAATTAACAAAATTCCGGTTTAGCGAGAACGACTATTGCACAGACGCCGGCTTCCTCTCACTCTTCACCCAATGGTCAAACCCACCCCTAACATTTATAGACCTTTCCAGTAATCGTTCCATTGACTATTCCGCCCCCGACGGCCCTGAGGATCCAATCGGCCTCGCCTCCGCAGGATTTGAAGCCCTAATGGAGCACTCCGGCTCACGTCTCGAGCGACTTGACATCTCCTCCTGCCGCCACATCACCTATGAAACTTTCTCTGGCATCTTCAACGGGACAAATGAGTACCCGTTCCTAAAGGACATCAACATTTCCTTCCTGACGAAAATCGACACGGCAATTGTGGCGGGTATGTTCAAGAGTTGTCCGCAGCTAAACAAGGTAACGGCTTTTGGGTGTTTCAACATTGTAGACGTGGCGGTGCCGAAGGGTGTGGCGCTTATTGGAGTGCCGAATGCTATGGAGAGTATTGTGCAGGAGGGGGATGTGGATGCTGATCTGTTTTAAGATGAGACTGGGCGGTCATGTTTTAGCGTGCATCGTTAGCAAGGCTCCGGGGCAATGAAATGTCATATTCGTCAGCCAACTTACTGATAGCACAAGCTTACGAAGGGCATGAGAAGCGGGAGAGGCAGGGGCAATGATTTGAGAATAGCGATTACTTTTCTCTCTCACTATCTGTACGTTTTAGTGTGTAATATACTGTAGACAGTATAAACGAAGCATTCCACAGTGAATGCACACCATGAATGACGGTTGAACTATGAAGATTGAAGTATGAGCAAAACCCCAAGGCCGTCTCAATCATACACTTGACCCAGTCCTACGTTACCCAAATGATAAAGACGGGCTAATAATACAACATCTCCGACATCCTTGCCCAACCCACCGTAGACCCAAAGAAGTGAGAAAAAAGAAGATAATATATAAGGTACAAATGTGTATCATATGCTTCGCAGATCATATCATCTTCCACTACCTCAGGAATATGAGCACATCCCCGTCACTCACCCCTCCTCCTCACCCACCCATCGGCCTCCCCATCTTTCCCTCCAAACTCCCAAACAGTCCCATCCGCCTCCGCCGCGAGAGGACTAAATTGATCGACCTCCTCTACCTCATCCTCGTCCTCCTCCTCGATGATCTCTCCACTCGTCCTCCCCGCAGCACTCGCGCTCCTACTACCTCCTGTGCTGGAATCTCGTGGTCGACCTGACGGACTGCCTCCATTATTGTTACCGATGGACAGCATAGGACCTCTGAAAGGTGTTTTTTTCCGTTTTGCAAAGACTAGACCGGAGGGTGAGGCGAAGTTGGCGGATTCGTTGTAATTCGGCGCAGCGCGGACAACACGGATGTTCGAGGGAAAGGTTGAGATGGTTGGAGTGGCGGGGAGGACTTTTACGGAGGTGTGCGGGGAGCGGGAAGGTCTGGAGAAAGCGGCGGAGGAGTGGATGGAGTTAGTGGTAGAGGATGTGGAGGAGGCTTTGGAGTGGCTGGGGACGTGGTGGATACTGCGGATCGAGGAGACTGAGGAGGATGTTGATTTGCGGCCACGAAGACCACCAGATGAGTGTCTATAGGACGAACGTGGCGTTATAGGGGCTGGGGAGAGGGAAGAGCGGTTTTTGGGCGTTGGTATTCGTGGGCGAGTGTAGATAGGGCCGACGTTCTGTGCTGGTGGTGCAGCCACTTGTCGACTGGGAGTGGCATTGTTTGGTGACCTTCGATGCTCCACCGGGCCCTTTTTTGCCGGAGGAGAATTTCTTAGCGTTGAGGTATCGCTCTTCGAGGTCACTGGCGATTTGGCTCTTTTGGCAGAGTCTAAGAACCAATGCTTGATAGACGCCAATTGATTAAGGATCGCATGTTGATGCCGACGGGGAGAACGTTTCTTTGTGACTCCATTTGGAGGCGCGAGAAGGTCGGGATTCGTAGTCACTAATTGGAGCGTGCTTCCGCGGGAGCGTCTCACTTCCTTCGGAGGTGGTACTGGCCGCCGTCGAGAAGAGCTTACCGAGCGTTTTCGAACAGGATCCTTTTCTATGGGAGGTGGTGGAACTGGAGAATTCGGGGAATCGAGACTGATACCCTCGGGCAACCTGGGAAGCTCTGGAAGGATAAGCTGTGCTTGAAGTTGTTCAGCTTAAGCTACTTGAGAAAAAGCCATGCGACTTACGAGTAGGAATGCTACGCCTCTCCCTCCTTCCCCGACTTCGTTGGGCGTCAGCACTCGGCGAAGAAAGACCTTCTTCATCTACTTCTCTTAATGGTGCTCCTATGCGTTCCATACGACTACTAGCAGCGCTGAGCCTTCTGAGATTCTTGGCCTCAATCTCTTTCTCCTTTCTTTTTCTTTCTCTTCTTTTCTCTTTACGTTCTTCCTTTTCAATTAACAAAGCCCACCATCCAGCTAAAGCATCACAGCGCTGAGCCAAAACATTCTCGATGATTTTGTCAATGTCCACGCCAGCGCTACGCATACGCTCCAGTGTACTTTTCTCTAGGTCTGTAGTGAACGGAAGAGGTTGGGTTAATTTGAGTATTGCCTGCTGTTGTGGAGCGTGCTCCGCAAGGAAAGGATTCGTTAAAATATCGGACAGGCCTGGCCGAAGTAGTGGTCGCTTCGATAGTAGCTGGATGACAAGAGCTTTGGCATCCGGAGGAAAGGTTTCGGGGTAGTTGGGCTCGCTTGAAAGAATCTTGTGCTTCGTAACCATATCATCATCATCGTCAAAAGGTAGTTCGCCAGTTAATAAAGAAAAAAGTATGATCCCTAGGCTCCACACGTCCACTTTCTCCCCAGCGTATTTTTCTCCTCTTAGCATTTCAGGCGCGCTGTAGCAAACCGTGCCACAGAACGTCTGTAGATAGCTCATTTTGCCTTCGTACTCGCGCGTAAAGCCGAAATCGCACAACTTAACATTCTCGTTCTTATCCAGCAGGATATTCTCCAGTTTTAGATCGCGGTGAACGCAGGACATGTTGTGTACATAGGCAACAGCGCCAACGAGCTGCGTAAATATTTTCTGAACCTTCTCGACCGGTATTGCGCCATGGCGGAGCAAGTAATTGTATAATTCATCCCCTTATAGAAGTTCAGCAAAGATCAGATGAAACCATAGATTCTGGTCGCACCTGGACAGTATTCCAGCACAAGCCAGACCAAATTTTCCGTTACAATAACCTCGTATAATCGGGCAATATGTGGATGTAGAAACTGTCTATGATGATGGATCTCGCGGGCAAGATTCGCATCCTCCTTTTTGGCTGATTTGAGTACCACCTGTAGAGTGTTAGCATCTAAGGAGTGACTTCCAAGATATATCAGACCTTTGATCCATTGGTGAGCTTGTGGGAAGCAAGGTAAACTTTGCCAAAAGATCCCTTGCCTATGAGACGCCCTAACGTATAATTGCCAACGGTGCGAAGCTCTTTCGACGAGAACTCTCTGTGCACACAAAAGTTTTCAACATGGGTATGAGGAACATTTCAATAGGAGCACGTACTCCAATAGCTCATGGTACGAACTAGCAAGCTAGAATCCACGGTTTAGCAAAGTTCATACGTGCGTGGGTTGGCAGTGGCTGACCTTATTTTTTTGAGTCTGCAGCTCTGCCTTGGATCTGACAGCCGGCATGTGCCTGGTGGGAATGTTATCCGCGCGGGGTCTTTTGGCGCGGTTCTCGAACGAAGAGAACAGGCTCCAAAAAGCGAGAAGAGGTTCTGTGAGGAGGAGAAAATGTAGGTGACATTGGCAAGGACGGTGAGCTCTGCAACGACGTGGGTTTTACCGCCGGGTAAACGAAATTGGGCGGAGTCGAGTGCCTCCTGCGCGCGGGCAACTGACCCCTGCTGTGCGGGACCATGGCTCGAGTCCTAACGGTCTCTCCACCAGCTAAGGTACCCGTTTCAAGTTTTATGACAATGCATGGGTGGATTGCTCTTAGACTGTAGGAGTACACTGTGCCTTCTCAAGAGCATTACACTTGTAAAACGCCTTCATTACTAATCTACGACTTTCTACTCCATCAGACAACCCCCATACATACGGATATATTCAGTATTGTCATAGAACCGTGTTTCGTTCTTTGATTCAATTCTATCTCATATCCAGGAAACCTGATCCTTGGCAGTCTATTTCTAGACCGCGTTTCTTGTGGGGAAGTTCTTCTCTTGAACACGGGCAGCGCCATATGCAATAGACGATACCAGCCTTGTCCCTTGGATTATTAATGCTGGCATATATGTCTGGCGCCGGGAATGCCGCTCGGAAGCGCTGGGGCATGACAAGGAGGTGGGTCCGAATATGATTTTGGTGCTTTACATATGCCGTGTTTCACATGAAGTCATCGTCACTACAAAGCATTAGAATGTGATGCGAGAGGATGCTCGGCAGGACTCACTCATCGACATCTCCACCATAACTCGTGGTGTCTGCTTTGTAGCTCGTATCGCGATTAGCCACCAGAGTTGCCTTGCTCTTTGCGGCCTTGCTCTTCTTGCCACCTTTATCCGCCGCCTTCTCTTCCTTCATTTTTTCGTTCGATAATGTCGTTAAACCACTGGCTATCTTCTTTATCTGATCGCTGGGGAGATCCTTGACAATCTGCTTGGTAAACTCTTGCATGAATAGAGTGTAGTGAGCTTTCTTTGAATTCGCAGCGAGTATTGGGGTGAGCGTCTCGCGAAGCTTGAGGAATTGGTCTTTGGTTGTGGGGTTGAATAGGGGAAGCGAAGAGAGGTCTATGGCGCTTGTTGGATCCGAAGAATCGACCACTACCACTCCCTTGGTATCGGAGCGATTTTTGTTGATACTGATGTTGCCAAACATATCCTCGGCATGTTTGAGGTCAGCCTCTTGTTCAGTCTGACGGAGTCTTGCTCGTCTTGTTGCTTCGTCCTCCTCTTCGCTACTCGAGTCACTCTCTTCAGCATTTTTCCTACGCATATTGGCCATCCTCTTCTCTTCTATTCTTTGTGCCTTTGATTTCTTGTTGGCAGCTGCTTCAGCATCTGCTTTGGCTTTGAGTTCCGCCGCTTTCTTGGCCTTCTCACGCTCAACTTCCGAGTCCTCAGCGGCATCCCATGATTCGAGGACCTTTAAACGGGTAAGCCCTTAGGAGGTTCGCCTTTAAGATTCCAATAAGAGGTACATACGTCGCTGTCTTCCTCTTCATCGTCAAATTTTGATCGTCTGGCGATGGGTGCAGGGGATTCATCTGATGAAGTCTCCTCCTCAGATTCTTCGACTAGATTAGATGAGCAGTCCTCAGGTTAGCCAACATTTACAAAGAAGCGATGCGGCAGGTTCACGAGCAGTCTGAGGTGTGGGCACCACAAACCTTTTCGCCGGTTGACTGGAGCCATTTTCGATTCGTATAAACAGCGGGTTCCAACGATCTTCACTCTACACCTTATTTCGAAGGGTAAGTCCTCTGATGCTGTCACGTAAATAACAATAGATATTGTGTAAGGATCGACGTAGTGCGCAAAAACAGATATTTGTGCCCCTCGGCACTAAACGTTAGGTTCATTACGGATGATAACGATAGGACAAAGCCGTAAGGAGATTACAAGCCTCACCAATCCCTCCAACAGCAAGCATCTAATACTGCTTGAACTTGTGGAGCGTATGTTCAAAATTTGTCCGGCTCTATGTGACCTAGCAATCTCAACCTTTGGAAGAACGTCTATTCTTGGACTAGGCAAAAAGTAACGGAGGACCTATTGGTCGAATTATTTTACGCGTTCTGCTTTTTTTTGTGCCTCACGGTGCCTCACGTCCAGACCTCCTCAGTTGCACAGATGGTGTCAAGAAGCGAGCTATGACTTGCTTGTTATTGAAACATGTTTCCAACTTTTGACTCCGCCTTTCACATATTGACAGCAGTACGGAACTTGTCGCCCGCAAATTCAACCCCCGGAGTCTCCTTGCTGAGCTCCTCCTCAATCCTAAGGATCTGGTTGAGCTTGGCTAAACGCTCCGATCGAGCTGGTGCGCCAGTCTTGATTTGTCCGCAGCGCAACCCCACAGCAATATCGGCGATTGTCACATCCTCCGTTTCGCCAGAACGGTGCGAGACCATGACACCCCATCCAGCAGCATAAGCGTCCTTGGCGGCCTGGATGGCTTCTGTAAGTGATCCGATTTGGTTGACCTTCAATAACAGGGCATTGCAGGCTTTCGTCTCGATGGCTTTCTTAATAAACTCTGGATTCGTGACAGTCAGGTCGTCTCTACAAGAGCACGCACATCAGTTCTCAGGCCGACTCCATGGAATGTGGGGGCTTACCCGACAATCTGGAAATCAGAAGTCTTATAGAAGTAACTCCACGCCTCCCAGTCGTTCTCACCAAAAGGATCCTCGATACTGACGATGGGATATTTGCTAGCCAACTTCTTGTACATGTCCGCAAGTTGCTCGTAGGTTAGCCATTTCGTTTTGTCGCTGTCCGGATTCTTAAAATCCATGTCGTACTTGTTTGCCTCTTCGTTGTAGAATTCGCTTGAGGCAACGTCCATTGCGATCTTGATTTTGCCGGTATACCCGGCCTTCTCAATGGCTTCCGTAATCAATTCGAGAGCCTCCTCTGGAGTCTGGATATCTGGCGCAACACCACCTTCGTCACCCACGTTTCCAGCAGACTGGCCATACTTCTTTTTGGCGAGAGACTTCAATTGCTGGTAAACTTCGCTTCCTTGACGCATGGCTTCGCTGAATGATGGGGCGGAACTGGATGCGTCAGCTTACGAATGAGACTGTTTGTGCTAATTGCCCTACTCAGGTACGATCATAAATTCCTGGAAAGCTAGGCGACCACCTGCGTGGGACCCGCCATTGAGAACATTCATGAAAGGGACTGGAAGAACATAGGGCTTCTTGGTCCCTGCAAGGTCGGAGATATGGGCGTAGAGAGGGATGTTCTTTTATTCGGAGAAGCGCATTAGCCTACACGATGTTAAGCTCCAATGCCTGCGGTATCCTACCTTCTCAGCGGCACCGGCCTTAGCAACAGCCAAGCTCACGCCCAGTATAGCATTGGCTCCCAGCTTGGTCTTGTTCTTTGTACCGTCCAGCTTAATCAAAAACTCGTCAACTTTCGCTTGATCCTTGACGTCGAATTCTTCTTTCAGAACCGCAGGTCCAATGATATCGTTAACGTTGGCAACGGCCTTGGTTACACCCTTGCCATTCCATTTTGACTTATCTCCATCGCGCAATTCACACGCTTCGTGCTGGCCTGTCGAGGCACCCTAAGATCCCGCAGTGTCAGGTCTGCAGAAGAAGATGTAGCTACTTGGAGCAATCTTACGGAAGGGACGATAGCACGGTGGAGACCAGTGGAATCAACCAAGTCAACTTCAACGGTAGGGTTACCGCGCGAGTCATAGACCGAGCGGGCGTGGATCTTGGTGATAGTCATGATGTCTACAGTAATAATAAGTTGGATGAGCGAAGAAGAATATTCGAGGTATTTAAAGGAATTGGTGTTAAGAAGCAAAAGAAATTTGGTGAGTTGGTGAGTGAGCTTAGCGGACCGAGTGAGCTTTGGTGGGGCGCTCTTCGGTGGGGTGGATCATCGGAGGCCGGCGGCAGGCTGACCGACACTTCAATTGGTTAGGAAAATCCCTCCTTTTCTCCTCTACATATTCAAACCCACATTCCTATACGAAGTTTTCAAGGTTACGCATCGTTTCCGCACGGTCTTCATGCATATGCGTTGCGTCAATTGTCGGTTTAGCAGTAGTCCAGTGTGGATCGCTTCAGGCTCTGATGGTGTGGGCCCTCAATGCCAGAGTGCGCTGTCCCAGCAATGCACAAATACGAACTTGATCGATTCAGGCTTAGTACAAACATAGTTGTACCGAAACACCTTGTGTACAAGTGTCATCTGGGCGAGCTGACGCCCAAGTCGTACAGCAGAAAGCGACGGATAGTGCTAAGGACTGCTAGATGGACAAGRGAAGGACGGGGAATTGAGTGCCAGAGGTCGGARATGAGCAATAGGCAGAGGTGGTGGGGTACGTCGGTTTTGCTTTGCCAATGAGCCTGTCAGTCAGTATTGGAAATGGTAAGGGAGGAGAGTAGAATTGCTTGACGCGTAAAGGATATTCCAATGTAGTGAATTGGAAACAATGTTGTCCTTATGTACCACTGACGAGACTATTTGACAAAAACGTCAAGTGTGTCCATATCACTGAGTTCTGTATCTCCAACCACTGTTTCCGGTGAAAGCTTTTCCCCGTCAAACATGAGATTGACTTCCTTTTCACCACTAATCTCGTTTTGAGTTCGAAAAGCGTTTATCATTTTCGAGACAAATGTTGACTGTTACTTGTCAGTCGTCCATGAGCAGCTAACGGGTAGGTGTATGACTTACGGGTTTAACAATGATCTTAAAATCAGGGAAACCCCTCGCCTTCAAGATAATTCTGATCTGCGGTTCTTTCTTTTCTTCGACAATAACAGGCTCCTCAGCGGGTGCTTCCGGTATCTTTGCTTTCTTGTACGCCTCAAATATCTCGGCAGTCATAGCCTCCATGTGGATTTTCCCATCCAAATCGTCCATGCTATCCCCCCTTGTCCTAATATTGCCATTTGAATCAACAGTGATGCCGAGGCTCTTGCAGCTTGATACGTCGAATAATCGTCTCTTTTTCCAGGTTAAAAATACACTCTCCGCAAAATCCGACGTAAACTGTTGTCGTTCAGTCCATGTTATTCTCACTTCCTTAAGACGTTGTGACAGCTTCCGGTTCACAATCAAGGGTTCTGTATTCGGGATGGTCGATGTGATGAGTATTTGAACGACAGGATCAGGAGTGGGAGGTGGAGGGGTAGATTCGTGTAACGACTGTGAGCGCTGCAGCTGGCTGTTGGAGCTGCCGGAGGGAGAAGGATCTGGTGTCGTAGAAATGATGTCTGCTTCGAGACGTTTTCTCCGGGCTTTGTCCCTTGCCTGACGAGCTAATTCCGGAAATTCTTCATCTGATGGCGGCTGGTCGTCCAATCCAGAACGTTTTGGGGGACTGATGATTGCAATATCGTCATCGTCCTTGTCAGCTTGCAATTCCAGACCATTCTCATCGTCGTCACTATTGATGATGTTAGATTTCTTCTCTATGTCCGAAACTTTGGCATCAAGTGCAGCCTCGTAGCGCTTGAGTAGGGTTTTGGGCGAGTCCCTAGTTCTCTGCGGGCTAACAGGCGTGGGAAGAGATATACGGTCTTTTTCGTTAGGTGTAGACGCGACTTTTTGTTCTTCCACTTGACTAGACTTCTCGTCGCTGCTTGAACCACTATTCTCGTCCTCGTCCGAGGATATTCTTCGCCTCTTTCCTGACCTTGCCTCACTGTCCTCCCGACGGGCCCTTTCTCGCTCCTTCCTAGCTAGTTTCCTTTTCCGCTCCCGTTCTACTTCGGCAGCGGAGTCAACGTATGTTTGATTCGAGCGGTGGAAGAGGTTTGCTCCATTGCTCAAAGCTTGTGGTTTGCTCCAGCTTGGTTTGTTGAAGAGTGATCGCTTCTTGGGAATGGAACCACCGCTACTTTGCGTAGCAGCATCCGCCATGTTAAGCCCAGTGTTTATTTGTGTTTGTTTCCACTGGGCAAAGACTGAGGGAATGCTTTATTTACAGCGAAGCGGGCGCGGTTGAGCCGCGGTTGCTGCGTCTAGCGCGGCGAAATCGGACTGGCCAGGCCGGCCAACAACAAGGCTCGCCGGCAAATGAGTGCAGAGTCTGGTAGAGTGCCTTATAGTCGATGATAGAAGTCTTGTCTACTTCCGGTCGCTTTTTGAGAAGCAATCTGGATAGGGTAGTAGATACAATAGTCCCACAACCAAGTGTTTTTCGCCCGAACGCTCAACATGGAGAACGGCGCGTCCGACAGCAAAGATCCCAGTGGTTTCTTGAGTGAGATTATTGGAGCCCCAGTGACGGTCAAATTGAATTCCTCGATCGTTTATAAAGGTGGGTTAACCTCTTTGGGCCGAAACGATCGTACCTAACCATGCCTAATACACAGGTTTATTATCAAGCGTGGATGGCTATATGAACATCGCCTTAGAAAAGACAGAAGAGTTTGTGGACGGCGTTCTGAAACGTACCTATGGGGATGCCTTCGTGAGGGGAAACAACGGTCCTTAGCTCCAGGTTGACATCAARTTTGATCATTACTCTACTGATGCAAATATAGTTCTCTATATCGCTGCGGATTAACCCCTCTTCAAGTATTTTCCTTGACTGATCTCGGCTTGGTTACGGTTAGAAGGTCATGCATAGCAATGGCGTTGAGGGCTAAGAAGCATGCCATCTCGAAATGTAATTTAATCCTTCTGCCATGAATGCAGTCGCCCGATATCATCCACCTTCCTTCAAAGGCGCCCCAGGAACCGCTGTTGTCCATGCAATGTATGTCCGCCCATGCACGGGAAGCTCTCCATGTTCGTTCTTATCAGTATTCGCAATAGCCATTGCCTCATCGAACTGTCGCTTTACGTCCTTGCAATGGCGTGAGCCGAACCTGTCTGAAGGTAGGAATATTTTCTTGTTCTAAACTTACAAGCAACTGTTGCCCTTCCAAAACTGCGAACTGGCTCAATGTATGAAATCTATCCCAAATAGCATCTGGACTCAGCCAATGCGTGAATTCGATGGTTTCCTCTCCGATTGGCAGTGAGAAGAGTGGGTCTGCCGACTGGATGGTCAAAGGTGTACTCTCCAATTGCTTGTCAAAAACCTCCCGCCACTGGCTGTGCCTGAATCGAGGATTGTCATTTCCAGAAGCCCAGGTTATGTCCTTCAACTTTGATTCCCATCTCGTGGTTGGTACCCACGATTTTGGAGCGTTATCTTATAACATATCAATTTGTGGAAGCTTGGAAAAAGCTGTAATGAACAACAATTACATACAGTCTTCGACGTTCCAGATCATGCCAAACACTCCGCCAGGTATCAAGACTCTGTAGATTTCCTGCAACGCTTCCATATTTGCAAACCTGTTTGTACGTATTAGTTGCGACCCAAATAAGAGTAAGCCTTATCACTAGTCCCTACCAATGAAATGCCTGGACGCACACTCTGCGTTAGCGGAACGATGCAGTGTAGACTACCAATCCTCTCCTGCAAGAGTTCCAACATCAGTAGGCCTTACCTGAGCAGCTATGACAGCATCGACACTCTGACTTTCCACTCCCCTCATACTATTTGCTTCGCCTTTGAGAGCTTTCACACCACCCATACCCTTCTTTTCAAGCTCGACTCGCATGTCATCGTGAGGCTCCACAGCAATGATTTCAAACGATTCTTGCCTACTAGCTAGCAGTTCAGTGAACTTCCCTGTTCCGGCTGCAAGATCCACAATGCGAGCCCCCTCTAAGTCGGCCACTTGCAAATGCTTAAGCAGAGACTCGACAGCTTCTAGAGGATATGACGGGCGATGCTGGTCGTATTTAGAGCCATCTTGAAAGCCTTTCACCGAGGCTGAAGGAATAGATGATGCCATGAACACAGTGAGTATGATCACCAAGATCTACTAGAGTCTGAATGTTACGGCGGGAAGCTTTTTCAAAGACTCGTTCTCACCGTAAGCCTGTATTGAGCTCGAGAAGTAAAAGTATACGAGGCTCCATTTTCATAGAGGACATGATTCGCACGCGCAAGCACTTCCATTTTAGCGCTACTCTTTCCCGCGCCGCTGCTCCACTTTTGACTTTCAAGGTGTGAGATGTAATCCTTACTGGGAAACAAACCTAAACAACATTTATGAACGGTAATTACACGGGTATCAAAAGCGTTGATACGAACTTATCCATCAAGAAACCTGGCCCTGACTTCGGAGTTTCTTGCATACCTATTTATTGTGCGATTAGACGTACAATGAGGACGATTCGAGCTTTTAACATGGCTAACCTCAACACACAATAGTGGATATACTATCTACAATACGAACCTCAAAGGTCTTCTGACCCTCTTCCCGAGAACTATGCCATGACACCAGAGCCAACCCATATGTACATTTCTATGCTACAATAAAAACCTCCTAGAGGGGGACTTCGCCGTCGGTGCAGTCAATGTAAACGAACACCAGACCCTGGACACAATGCAAGCAAGCTGAATGGTACAACAGTTTAAGCAACGTTACCAGCCAAACCAAGGAATAAAGCCTGCACTGCAAGCTGCAACGACCATAAGCCAACCTTCTTGAAACGACGTAATCTCGCTTGATCGTCTGTAACATTTTTGGCAAAAGCTTGATACGTCTACGTGCTGTCAGCGAGAGAGTCTCGAAGGGAAGTTAAGATACTCACCTCTGCCGAAAGATCATCCATTAGACCACTGTCAAAAATGGTCCAACTGCCGTCAAATTCACTAGCTCTCTTGATAACGCGGCAGTTGATCGGTATGAAGGTATGGCGAGAGTTCATGTAGGCCACTATAGGCCTAACTAAAGCGTTGTTTACGTATGAGAGATCTTTTGTAAATATTGGCACAGCAGCGCGGATGTCGTTGAGGTGAACTCGCAGGTCCAAGACGAGAAATCGCTTATCATCATCAAAGGCGTTGTGAACAGTCGAAGCAGCCGATTCGCCTTCACCGGGGATCTCATTGTTGATAATGTCTGAATTTTCATCTTTCTGCAAATGCCGGCTGGACGTTACAGTGGCTTCCATTCGGTCATAGAAGTCCGACATGACTTTGGCGATGCTTTCATCATTATCAGCGGGAAACATAATATCGGCCACAATGTCCACGTTTCCCTCATGAATCCACGAAAACGGACCCTCAACTCCTCGATTTAAATGATCTATGTTCAAGCCATCGATTCGGAGTCGGCTTTGCTTCTTCCAAGGACTGGCTTGGCCATTGGGTTCGATATCGGTCTCTAGCTGGGTTCCAACATGGCCATGCATTTGGCGTGGATGAATGGTGAACAGAGAATCATCGAAAGAGCCCGACATGACGTTAGCAGATAGAAAGTCGTAGAAGAGCCATTGCCTGCGGAGCTGTGGCAGATCACAAGTGAAGACACTGACGGAGAAGGGACGAAAACCATGCGGTTGGTGGACGGTTAAAAGAAGGTCCTCTAATTTAAAGGAATTGATCTCGAAGTCGCCTGGATTATGCTCATGCCTGTAGGTCCTAGGATCTACATGTTCTCCCGTATAGTGAACCGACGTTCTATCAATGACTCCTCGAACGCCCTTGATTTCAACATCACGAAGCAAGCCTTTGCTGTTAAACCATTTGGTAAAGGAGAGAGTGACATTGACTGTATCAAGAGATAGGTCAAACTGAGTGTAATTTGTATCTTCATCGCCCTCGTCACTATCAGGATTGGGCGAAACCTGCTCTCCAGACTCGTTCAACTTCTCTGCTCGTGCTGCCGCGGCGGCAGCTGCAGCCTCTGTAGATGGGGACCCTTTGCTCACTTTCCCTGTACCCTGACCCGGACGCCGAGAAACGAAGACATTCTTGAATGTAATGACTCCATCACCCCATTTGGGCACGATGGCTGACTCAAATACCACCTTGACTCCAGATGATTTGGTGAGATAGTTCCCCACCCACCGAGCCAAAGTTTCCTGCGCAAACACTGTATTCACAGCGAAGATAGCAAGTGAGAAAAATGTCGTGGTCCCTAGAATGATCCAGAGAACATGACCCAGCAAAAACCAAGAGAAGAATGCTGATATGTCGTCTGCATTGAACGGTCGTACACTTCGTATTGAAAACCACTTGAATCGCACCTTGAGCCGTGACCAGAAGCCTGTTGCAGCCGCTAAAAGCTCCTCCCGACTAGGTCGGTGAATGTGTGAAATATCTGGGAGGCGGTCCCTTAAGTGTTTGTTTGCAGCGCCTGTCAACGAGTTAGGAGGCAGCGGGGTTGCTCGCGCTTTAAATCCTGCCGACTTGGCTGTGCCAGAAGTGCTTCGATCATTTTCTCCAGGTCCATATAAAGGCTTGTTGCTCCTATGACCAGTCTCTCTTTGTTTAGGTCCGCTAGAGAAGAATCGTGTTGTAGCCCCGCCATATATTCCCGGATTGAGGTACCCTTTGAGGGTATATGTATGTTGACATGGTGACTGCCCATTCAGAGTGCTCCTAGGCGTAGACCACACCGTTATAGCTGTGCTCACCGATGTTGATATGCTGCTTCGATGTACATCATGTATAGGAGCGGCACTTTTGCAAGCCCTACTAGGTACGGTGAAGCAGTTCCTCCTTAGCTGAGGGTTCCCAAAGTAAGAACTTCTGCGGGCTGGTGTGGATGTTCGCGTGCCTAGAACCGTGGCGCACAGCTTCTGGCGCACATTGCTGCTCATTATCTATTACAACATTCTGCCGATCCGAGGTTCCCTGGATATCATTGTCCCGATCCTAGCCTCAACAACGTCTGGAGGGCGTTTTGGCGTTCTTCGAGAACTAGGCCGACTGCGAGTAGTTAGGATGAAGCAGATGACCATCTGGGAGCAGCATCGGGCAAATGAAGCTTTATCGCCGGGTTTGATTATGTAAGCATACTTCAACGCACGAACTTTTTCTAACAGTGATATTCTGCAGTGTTCAAAATCTATAGCTTCTCCAAGACAATCAATGCAATGATTCAATAAATGTTACAGTTCTGATGCCAGCTCCCACAGCGCTGCTTCGGCGGCCGGATGATCTTGCTGAAGCTCAGGCGACGCCTCTACCTCAAGATAGTCAGTAAAGGTATGGAGGCCCGTGCTGCTGAGTCCCTTACTTACAGATTGTTGAAGATGGCGATGATGATATCATGGTCGATGCGACGGTTACCGCAGCCTCTGGACAGCAAAATACTCAAGTGCAGTCACAAGATTCGGAAATGCGCATTGACGAAGAAGGGCGCCCCAAATTTCCACCAGCCAAAGAGGTTGCAAGAAAACACATAGCAGAGACACGAAAAGTTCTGATTCCGCCTCACCGGATAACCCCGCTCAAGTCAGCATGGCCCAAAATGTATCCTCCTCTTGTGGAGCACCTGAAATTACAGGTGCGGATGAATGTTAAAGCTCGAGCTGTGGAAATGAGGACTTCCAAATTTACTACAGATTCGGGTGCTTTACAGAAGGGGGAGGATTTTGTCAAGGCTTTTAGCCTAGGATTTGATGTCGACGATGCTATAGCACTACTGCGACTTGACGACTTGTACATCGAGGTATGGAAGAAAGTCTTAGCAAGCAACCATCTACTAATCTTCAAGCAGACATTTGAAGTAAAGGATGTAAAAACTTTGAATGGCGAACATCTTGGTCGAGCCATAGGTAGAATAGCAGGAAAAGATGGCAAGACCAAGTTTGCAATTGAAAATGCAAGCCGGACGAGAGTTGTGCTTGCGGACCAGAAGATTCATATCTTGGGAGGCTTCCRAAATATACATATTGCAAGAGAAGCTATCTGTAAGGCCCTAACTGGATAAATTGCCAGCCACCTTATGGCTTGGTGAAGACAGTACTGACGTGCAAATATAGGTAGTCTCATATTGGGGTCTCCTCCCGGCAAGGTCTACGGCAATCTTCGAACAGTGGCGTCTCGTATCAAGGAACGATTTTGATGATGTACACAGGTATGAAGGATGATTTGCTATTTGAAAGCATTAGCGAGGAGTTTTCAGAGGAACAACTGCATCCCATGGCTTCAGTGTGAGTTGATCGTTGCAGATACATCTGCTATGGAGCACCGTGGCTGAGGACTGGCTCTAAAGGCCGGTTTGGAGTGTAGACTAGGATCGCTTCAATGCTGAGATGCAGGTGATATTACACTTACGCCACTTTCCAAAGATAAGATGGCCATACAGCTCAGAGGACCCTGGGCTAATCCCGCTTCAATGGGTGATATAATTCCTCAATGCCATTCTTCGTCATCACAAGCATCTGCAGCCMATCTCCAACCTCAATATGCCTCTCCGTCGCACTCGTGAATGCATCTCTCACCAGCTGCTCAACGTCGTGTCTGGGTAGCGGCAATGCCTGCCTTGGCTCCAGATCATGTCCCTCCCCAGTCCCCGGCAAATACTGGTTTTTGTAATTGACCTGGTTGTCAAGGAATGGCATGATCAGGCTCGCTGCTGCTCCAGCTGCTCTGCACTGCTCCCTCTCATACGACCCCACTGGATCGTAGCTGTATAAAGCTCCCTTGCCGTCTTCATCCAATCCACCTAGAATGGCTGTAACGTAATATGGGAAGAATCGCTTGCCGTAAAGGATGGTTGCTAATCTCTGTGCGCAAGCCTTGACCGATATCTTCTTGCCGTGCTGATATTTGTACATTTTTACTATTGCGTTGAGGCGCTCCTTGAGCGCTGTCCCATCTGCTGCAAATCCGACTACCGAGAGTATGATGTGTGCACCCTCTCCTGTCTCATCATCGCCACCTATTCTGAAGACTTTGGGGGAGTAGCGTGTGTTTATACTGTAGCCAGAGGTTGATCGTGTGTCGCCTGCAATGATGCAGAAATCCTCGCCTGTGATGCCTAGTGTGGAGCCTCCATTATCTGTATAGCTGAAGAAAGTCAGGATCTATTATGTTTGTGATCATGGGTCGTCTTACGGGTAAAAGGCGTGCTCCTTGTTGTCTGCTGCGGAGTTATAAGGAGCTTTGGAGAAGGAGTAGGCAGGGTTGGAGGCCAGAGTTGGATTTGAGCTCAGTAACGAGTCCATCATGTAGCAGATGAGGCCGGCGGAGATGAGCTACTTGGGGTTGGGAAAGCTCTCTTATATTTTCCCTGGTCGTGAAAGTAGGAAGCAGTCGTGATGCGCAAGCTTAAAGCAACCTATGTGAGATGCTTGGCGCCGCGTCTAGAGCTGACGCGCTATCGGGATCTGCCTGAGCTTCAAGAAACTCTAGGATCGTACTCTGTACATCGTTCTTGAAGCTCCTTTCCCTTTCAATCTCGACATGGTAGGCCAAAATATCCTTGATTTGGCCACGCAAGGCTGACATCTCCCAGACATCCATAGGTACCGGGTACGATCTTCAGAACTCTGTGTTTTCACCAGATGGTCGGAACTTTCAAGTGAGCGTGCAACCTCAAGCTGTGCAGGGACGCTGGGAGCTAATATTATCAACAGGTCGAGTATGCAGTCAAAGCGGTAGAAAACGGAGGGACCTGTGTTGGCATAAGATGTAAAGATGGCGTAGTCCTCGCAGTGGAGAAGATCATAACGAGCAAATTGTTAAAGCCTGGTGCGAACAAGAAGATAGCTACGGTCGACAGAAATGTCGGTGTTGTATGTTATCGTCTCAAAATTAGGGTATCGTCGCGAGATACTGATTGTGGCGGTAGGTCTCCTCTGGCCTTGTCCCTGATGGTCGACATTTCGTATCAAGAGCAAGAGACGAAGCAGCAAACTGGCGATCGCAATACAAGGCACCGATACCCCTCGCTGCTCTTGCCAGTAGGTTAGGTGGCTATGTTCAAGCATATACATTATATTCGAGCGTTAGGCCGTTTGGTGTAACAGCCATAGTCGGTGGTTGGGACTCGGAGGCAGAGCTAGGGGTAGATGGGCAAGTAGGAACGGGACCCAAAGTCGGTGCTGGAGGGAAGATACCTGGGGCCAAAGCTGGTGGACCGGGACTTTACATGATTGAGCCTAGTGGGCTTTATTGGGTAGGCTTGCTTTGAATCTCTTTAGGGCGTATTCATCGCTGACCTGTCTCAATTAGGGATACTACGGTGCAGCTACAGGGAAAGGCAGACAAGCAGCCAAAGCCGAGCTGGAAAAGCTAGATCTAGCATCTAATAATCTATCACTCGAGGCCGGAGTCAAGGAAGCGGCTCGAATAATCCATGTCGCACATGAAGAGAGCAAGGACAAGGAGTTTGAACTGGAGATGACCTGGATCAGCTCAATGGACGGACCAACAAAGGGAAGGCATCAGGAAGTGCCCAAGCATATCCTAGAAGAAGCTGAGAGATTAGCGAAGAAGGCGCTGGAAGGCGAAGACGAAGAGGAGCCAGCAGCAGCCGAGGGGGAGACGATGGAGGAATGAGCTTTGTAGCTCCTTTTGATGTAATAATACAATGTCAGCATGCGGCAGGCGCTCTTAAGACGCTCTTCAACTTTTGAGATTAGTCTTCGACTGTAGCCACCTTCTAAACCCCAGTTCCCTTTATCCTCTATTCAAACGTTCCCAGGTACGCCGAAGCACAAGAGCATCTTTCCTCATAATTATATGAACTTCCCCTCGCCCCAGGCCACTCTCTTTACCCCCAACTCCACAGCCGCTCTTCCCCAATCCTCCCCATGGCAATGTCCGCCTCCAATTCCCGCCCTTGCCTTCCCTTGCTCCTCATTCAGCACCGTCAACAGTCCAAACACGACCGGCACCCCCAGATCCAATTGCACCCTCATCAAGCCATGAGAGGTAGCGTCAGCAATATACTCAAAATGCATAGTTTCCCCCTTGATGAGGACGCCGATAGCAATGATTGCAGAAAAAGGCTGTATTATTGGAGCATTAGGAGCTTTCTTTGTAGCTTTCTCCGACTCCTTTGGCTTTTCAGAGCTTGTGAGATCAGTCATAGAGGCAGAGGATAGCAGATCCGTCACAGCTGATGTTGCAGAGGTGATGGTATGGTTGGAAGATTCAACCTGCGAGGAAGCATACATGCGTTGCACAGCCAATGGTAACTCATAACTCCCTGGTACGTCTTGGACCACTATGTTTTCTTCTTTGACGCCAGAGGCTAGGAGGGCTTTGCGGGCACCGGAGACGAGGGCGGAGATTATGGCGGTGTTCCACCGGGCGTGGACAATGCCTATGCGGAGCTTGGAGCCGTCGTGGATTTGGGCCTCCCCCGGGCCTTTGAGAGGGTTCATGGTAGAGGTTTAGCTGGAGGAATGACGAGGTTTTGAAGCGGTGGGGTTCGAATAGCGTTGCTGTAGGATAGGCAGTGACTATGCCTTCTTGGTAAAGTTTACGAAGGCCTCGGCTTCGGTGGGCGATGGTGAGCCTTTTCGAGACAAAGCCAAACGTGCTACATAAAGTGTGCTATTCCGCGTCCAGTGCCTGGTCATGACAACGAATCATCTGCTAAAAAATTGGGTTTCCCTGAAGTGAACTGGGTCGATGAAGTTGACGCATGCAACCCTGAAAGAGGAGCAGAGTGCCTGGATGTTTGACATTCAAATCAAATGTACGGGAAACGTGCATGTTCTAGTTTCAATTTAATGCCAATTCATTGACTCTAACTGTTCATTCCGCTCCTCTCATATTCATTCCCACGCTCATTCGTGCTTTGGACAGAACCCGACCAAGTAACTCGTAAGTTACTGGCACCGCAAAATACGCAAGCAGCTAATTCGACAAATTCTAGAAAGCGCAGGATTCATCACCTTTTTGTTCGCAATACCCTACTCGACAGTGACAGACTTGGCCAGATTCCTGGGAAAATCAACGTTCAGGCCTTCACCCACAGCTAACCAATATGCGATGAGCTGGAGAGGGATAACGTTCAGTAAGCCTTGAAGACAGTCAACAGTCTTAGGAATCTCAATCTTCTCGGTCAGCTCAGAGCTGAACTCTGAGTCGTCAGGATTGCAGATAACGATGGGCCGACCTCCACGGGCAATAACTGGTTTAAAAAGTCAGTGAAAGGGACCTGGGGATGCAGGTAGAACGTAATTACCTTGTTGGTATGCGTTGAGTGATTTGGCAAAAATGTCATCGCGAGTAAGGATCATGATAATTGGTAGATTCTCGTCGACAAGTGCCAGAACACCATGCTTCAGTTCTCCCGACATAACAGCCTCACAGTGAAGGTAGGATATTTCCTTAATCTTCAAAGCACCTAATATCTTGTCAGCACTGACTTAATGGCGTTGTGTTTACAACCCACCTTCCAAAGCTGTCGAGAATTGACTTCCACGACCCAAGAGAAGCAAGCTCTTTTGGTTCTTGAAGAACTTCTGGCACATAGCCTTGATAGGGTCGTTCAGCTTCAAGATCTGTTTAAACTGCTCAGAAATTTGGCCCAATCCATTCATAATGTCTTCGCGTCTCTTCTGCTTCGAAGTACGGTCCTCGCTAAGAGATAGAGCAAACATCATCATAGCAACGAACTGCGATGTGTACGCTTTAGTGGAGGCGACACCGATCTCGGGACCAGCATTGATATGCACACCGCAATGAGTCAGGAGCGAGATTGACGAGCCCACTACGTTGACGATACCAACTGTGAGCGCACCACGCTCAAGGCAATATCTCAATGCCATAAGAGAGTCAGCTGTCTCACCCGATTGGGACACGAAGACACAAGTGTCGTCACGAAAGACTGGGGCCTGCCGATCCAAAAAGTCGGATGCCAATTCCACGGCGATTGGAATTTCCGTGAGCTCCTCAAATGCCCCACGGACGGCCATACATGAATGATAGCTAGTTCCGCAGGCGATGAAAATCAGTCTCCGACAACGGCGAATTGTGCTAATATACTGCTTCAGACCACCGAGAGTGACCGTCTTGTTGGCAACATCCAAACGTCCACGCATTGTGTTAATGACTGACTCTGGCTGCTCGAAGATCTCCTTCTGCATAAAGTGGTCGAATTTTCCCTTCATGATTTCTTGGAGTTCCAACTCAAGAGTCTGAATAGCGCGTACTTTAGATGTCCCGTCATCTTTGCTCAGGCGATGAATATTGAGAGAACCTTCGTGGATGTGAGCGATATCGTCGTCTTCGAGATAGAGCACTTTCTTGGTGTGTTCGACGATAGCTGAGGGGTCGGAGGACAAGAAGAACTCCGTAGGGATGGGTCGTCCGTCGTCAGACAAGAAGGCACGAGACTGCGAACGATGAAGTAGGGATTTGTCGGGAGGCGCTAGGAGGCTCGCAGATGCTTTCTTAATGGCAACGTTCTGAGAAGCTTGCTCCGCCGGCAGAGGACCTTCCTCAGAGAATTCTACATCCACGAAGTCAACCTTCATCTTTTTCTGCGTTCTGACCCCCACCACCAGCGGTGAACCCTTGCGAGCCGCAATCACCTCATGTGGGTAGTGTACAGACTTGAGCAAGAGACCAAAGGCTCCCTGAAGCTCCTTGATGACACCTCTCGCAAGCGTCAGGAACTCTACATCTGGGTGTGAATCGTAAATGTACTTGGCGAGCTTGGCGATACACTCCGTATCCGTTTCTGTTTCGAATTTGAAGCCCTTGCCCTCAAGGAGGACCCTCAATTCTTTATAGTTGGTAATGATACCATTGTGGACGACCGAGAATTGCCAGCTCGGGTCGGAGCGGTGTGGATGGCAGTTGATACGTGAAGGCTGCCCATGTGTAGCCCATCGTGTGTGCGCAATGCCAGCGTGAGAGTCGTAGACTTTGGTCATATCTGGGTCACGTTCGGCGATGAGCTGCTTCAGTTTGGCCACCTTGCCGACCTCTTTAAATGCAAAAACCTCATTCTTCTTGTCTCCATCGACAGCAAGGCCAGCCGAATCATAACCTCTGTATTCTAAGCGAGATAGTCCATTGACGAGTGTTTCGATAATGTATTTGCGGTCCTTCTCCACGAGGTAGTTGATGTAGCCAAAGATGCCACTATACAAGCTCAGTTGAGGGGACTTTGCATCAGGCTCTCAGCCTGCTTACCACATGATTGCAACGAAAAGGGTGTGTTGGAGGATTAGAATTCACCAGTTGAGGACAAYAGCAAATAGATATTGTAACGAAAGACAAATATGCACCAGCTTACATGCGAGAACGAAGGTGGGAAGGGGTTTGGAGGTGGAATTGTAGGGACCAGCTGGTGTTTATAAGGACCGTTTCACTGGTTGCAGACCCTTGTCAATTGCCAAGCAATCTTGTTCCAGAACGGCGCCAAACATAAGCGGAGGCGTCGTTACCCCTTTCTCTTTGCTTTAGGGGAGAAGATCTCATCTCAGCCTTCTCCCGTGTTATATGTACCAAAGTACGTGGCAGCCAGGCGCAGCACCCGGTCTATCCATCGTTTGCGGTTTCTTTTTTTTGCTCTACAAGGGTCAAAGGGCCAAAAATAGGTTACTATAGTAACASGAAGGCGGAAAAGGTTCCTTGCAGTAGCGCCGCATTCTGTCAGAATTTCACCAACCATTCAGTCAGCAATTCGCCAAACAAACCTCTCCTTTTGTACGTTGACCATCATCGAACTTTTCAACGTTGCTTAAGAGTTGCCTCAATCGGAGCAATTCAACCAAGTCATCCTATACGTTCGATGGGAGAGGCTGTCTGTGGCCGACTATGCTGCCCAAACCCGTCCCCAGGTTCGCACCGAGTTTTTCCCAAGCTTACTTGGTAGGACCCATCCCAGGCAGTACCGCCTCTGTCTCTCACCCAATAGCTCCATAACCTATCTCTGCGATGCCGAATGCTTCTGTCTGCTATCGAAAGCTACATTTCTACAGTCCTACTGGAGCTTGCCTTTCCGAATTTTCGGGTCTTGGGCCATTTGAGTGAGCTGTAGCATCACTTGGGCCTGTCACATTGTCGGAAACTTGCCTACCTTCACAACCATCGGGCATTATGCGGGCACTGACAACACGTATCAAGGTTATGCCCTCCTGAATGTTACCTTACATCTTTTTATCCTTCAGTATACTAAAAGACTACACTTGGTCTTCACGCTGCGCAGTGCTACATTGTGCGAAAGATGCTGCTGGTGGAGATCATGACGACACCCTTCCCCACGCTCCGAATGCAGATCTCCCTCTCTTTGACACGACGATGGCAATATAGAGGAGCTCGTGGATTGAAAAGTCTGCAGAGGGACATGAATGAATGATAAGAGTCTGGCATCGGAAGGTCACATCGACGGCGCACATGGCTTGCGCGACTCAATCCAAGAGTGGTGGCGGGTAGGCACCTAAGTGGCAGAACTTTGGTACTTTCGCGTGCCATCGAGGGATGTTGTCCAATATGTCGCGTAATATATAGGAATGGGTCATATAATGTATTGAGCTGTAAGATGTAGATGGTAGCGCAGAAATGGGAGTGAACAAGAGCCACAAACCATGGTTTTTCACTAAAGCCGCTAAGCCGGGGAAAATTACAGTACTAGGAATCCTCACCCAAAACCTCATTGTAAGAGACAAAGCATTGACGCAGGTTGCTACCCTCTGTACAAACCATCTTGTTTCTTTCTCTGTTTGAATATCCAGGTGACGCATAATCCTGCCATACCTACCATATCCACCAATTCTGGAAAAATCGCCCCCTCGCTGGTCGCGTTGGTCCAGACCCCTCCTACCGCGTGCAAGCCACCTCGCACAGAAACTGGTGCAGGGAAGACTAGCAACACCTATTAACCACGATCACAAAATCTTTGACTGTTCTGCATTCAGTGGAATCTCTAGGAGCGGCGAGATGGTGCATCTCAAGCGGTATAGGTAGCTATCTCAAGAAGGATGTCGCGCTCATCCAAGGGCTTTGCGGACTTCTTCCCTACAGCCCCTTCAGTGCTCCAACAAAAGCGCTCTAAAGCTTCCGAAGATCGTGGGAGGCACTACTCTACAGCCAACACCGCTTCTCATAGTTCACATGCGCCATCCGCAGCTCGTGCCTCCTCTGGTGGTGGAGAGGGCGAGGGGAATACACTTACCAAAAGAAGGAATGATGGAATTAACAACACAGCAATTAATTCGATACATCATGAAGAGCATGAGTATGTCAACGGAGATGTTTCTCATGAAGTCGGCTCTGCTAGCTCGACCAGTACTACGTCTTCTGTCTTCAGCGCAAGCCGTAAGGAGGCCGGCATAGCGAATCACAATGGAGTTCACAATGCAACGAGTCTAACACCATTGACAAATATCGACTCATCGCCTCGAGCTAGCGGCATGCCTTCCTCCCCTAAACGGACCACTCAGGACAAGCGTGCCACGGCCAGGTTACCCCCAAGATCGCCATTGCCTGGGCGTTTGGAAGAAAACGTTGACTCCAGGATGGAAACAGCATCTACTCCTGATAGTGTTGACTCAGAGCGTACCAGCCCGCCAACTGGGCCACAAGCCCGGCCTGGCAAGGGAGAAGTCAAAGGCTACAAGATCGTCTTCGATCCTGATGCTGATAAGTCCTTGAAAGGAAAAGAGAAGCGGAACCGTACGGCAGAGTATAAACCATTTGGAGAAGGAGTAAGTTTATATACGTTCGGTCACAGGTTTGCACATATGCTTACATAGCTACTACGTAGGAGGAGGGACCACCACCACCAGATCCCCGCTTAGAGCTTCGAGGCTATACAAATGGCGTCGCCAACCGCCGCAAAACTCTGTACAGAGTCGCCCCATATTCTTTGAAAGAGTATAAGTACGAGAAGGAAACTTCCATTGGACCTGGACCACCAACCAGGATTGTCGTAACTGGGTTTGATCCTCTTGCACCTGTCACTCAGATCCGTCATCTTTTCTCAAGCTTCGGAGATATAGCAGAAATCAACAGCAAGACAGACCCGGAAAATGGTAGCTTTCTTGGCATATGTCTCATTAAATACAAGGATAGCCGATCAGTTCGAGGTGGTCCTCCAATTTCGGCCAGCGATGCTGCCAAGAAAGCGTACCTTGAATGTAAAGGAGGGCAACACAGAGTCGGATTGTGTCCCGTCTTTGCAGAGTTAGATCGTGATGGGTCCGTGGGTAGACGTGCAATGATCAAGGCAAAGGAGAAACAACGGGCCAAGGAACCAAGAGTTGAAAAGCCAAAGAGAGAGGTCAATGTTCCAGGCCCACCTCCATCAGCACCAAAAGGTCCTTCCGCGAAAACCTTCCCAAGGATTCATCTTCCACCACCTCCACCGCCTTCAACAACGCACTTGTCATTAACGGCTTCAACACAACCTCCACATCCACCGCCGCACCAGGGTCCAAGGGTGGTGACGGAACCAGATGGTGCGAATACAATTGAAGAGAAACCAATTTTGGATCAAATTGGCCGCGATCCGTACATCTTCATCGCCCATTGTTATGTTCCAGTCATGCCGAAAACATTACCACATCTGAAGAAGCGGCTCAAGAACGAGAACTGGAAAGATGTCAGATGTGACAGGACCGGCTATTATGTCATCTTTGAAGATTCTAAGAAGGGTGAGGAATACGCAGTCAGGTGTTACGAGCAGTATCGCTATAGAGAGCTTTTCACATACATTATGAACATGGAGTGCCATCAATTCGGCAACCCAAATTACGTTCGGAGCCCCAGCCCTGAAAGAGTGATTGCGGAGAAACGCGAGAAAGCAGAGCGCGAGAGGTTGCAAAAGGAGGAAGAACAGGATCTTGAGGAGGAAAAGAAGCAAAGAGCTAAGAACATTGACCCTGTGGTCGAGGCAGTGGAGACCATAAGAAGCGAGGTTAAGGTCAAGCTCATGCAGGATGTTAAACTCAAGATAGTCGCCTCAGAGCTCTACGAGTTCCTGGAACCGGATCGACATGCTGACAAGCGGCGGAAACTTAACATCAGTGATCCAAATGATGGTAGAGGTCCAGGCCTCAGATTCGACATGACCAATTACACTCCTCCAGCTGGAACACCAGACTCACGTAGTGACATGTTAATAAATGGTCGTCGACCCCTGGGACCCTCGACTTTGAACGTCTCTGCACTCCCTAGAATACGGAAGGGGATCGCCAGCAAACGTGGGAACGATGGATTTATGGATGAGCGACGTAAGCAAAAAGCCCCGAGAAAGAAGGAGATCCGTGGCCTTCATCACCGCCTGCAAGGGTTCCAGGAAGAAGACGAAGACTCAGAGGACGAGCGAAGGACTACCTTTACTCGGGACACTGAGGAGCAGGAGAGCAGGCCCGCGAGCAGAATGAGCGTCGCTTCAGACATGTCTGATAACGAGAGCAGTCGCCCGAAACCAAAGAAGCTTCGCCGAAACAGTAGGACCTCGATCTGGAGCAATCTTCGCGAGGACGATGACACTGACGACGTTACTCCTGCCATGACTGACATTGATCAAGAAACAGCCAAGGAGATCCTAATGGCTTCTTCTGAGCACGATCAAAGCAAGCTCTCTCAAGCAGCTAAAAAGAGGAGGCAACTCACACAAGAGCAACTCATACAAGAACTTGCGTCGAAGGAAAAGCAAAAGGAGGACGATGAGTTATTCGGAATTCGCAAAGATGACAACGACATTGAGATTGTGCCGTCATCTCCATTCAATACAAACCCGTGCATCGGGTTAGAGATAGATGAATTTATGGACCCTCACAGCAAAGAGCCTAGTGAAACGCCTGAGACGGATAGCAAGACAGGCCGATCAAAGAAGCCGACCAAAAATGCTAGAAAGTCTAAAAAGCAAATTTATGAAGAGCGCGAAGCACTCAGGAAGAAAGAGCAAGCAAAGGCCGAATATGAGTTGCTGTTAAAGAGTGCTCCGAAAGTTCCGGTTGCGGAAGAGCCAGTGGTCACACCAGAGACCGAAAAAGTGCCATGGTTTGTTACCAAGGGAGAGCCTGAGCGGACGGTACCGGAAGATCCAAATGTCGTCCTCGATCTCGATGGCTGGCAGCACATCGTCAAAGACGACGAAGATCTTAGGATCTTGCGACAAGTCCTGGCTGGTAGAGCTGCAGCCAATCTAGGAAACATATCTACATGGTCGTGGAAGCAAAAGGAGATCAAGGCACTCAATCGGGGCGGTGAAAGAGGCGTTATAAGGGAAGAGACGAAGATTGAGGGATACTATGTGCCCAATCTTACAGGCTGTGCCAGAACGGAAGGGACTAAGAAGATCTTGGAGTCGGAGAAGTCGAAGTATCTGCCGCATCGAATCAAGGTCCAGAGAGCGAGGGAAGAACGTGAAGCTCAAGCTAACAAAGATGATCCTGTTGCTACCGCAGCGGAGATCAAGGCGTTGGCATTGGCTAAAAGCACTGCCAAATCTTCTTCAAGGTCCAGTCGTGTCAACAATCGTCGCCTTGTTGCAGATATTGCGGCTCAGAAGCAAGTACTGGCTACTTCCAGTGGAGAAGGTGACGCAATCCGCTTCAATCAGCTCAAGAAACGCAAGAAGCCTGTCAAGTTCGCTCGTTCTGCCATTCACAACTGGGGACTGTACGCCATGGAGAACATTGCCGCCAATGACATGATCATTGAGTACGTTGGTGAGATGGTCCGACAGCAGGTTGCAGATATGAGAGAACGACAGTAT
The DNA here is from genome assembly GCA_000444155.1 of Cladonia macilenta KoLRI003786. Lineage (NCBI taxonomy): Eukaryota > Fungi > Ascomycota > Lecanoromycetes > Lecanorales > Cladoniaceae > Cladonia > Cladonia macilenta. The sequence continues at coordinate 1,428,555 of KE598559.1, forward strand.
CTGAAGAGTGGCATTGGAAGCAGCTATCTATTCAGGATTGATGAGAATACCGTGATCGACGCAACAAAGCGTGGCGGTATCGCTCGTTTCATCAATCACAGCTGCGATCCAAATTGTACTGCCAAGATCATAAAAGTCGAAGGAACGAAGCGAATTGTCATCTATGCTCTGCGAGACATTGGTCAAAGTAAGTACCCCTGATGGCAAAGATATCCCTTAGTGCTTGGCCTCGTGCTAATTGGTCCTTAGACGAAGAATTGACATACGACTACAAATTCGAACGTGAATGGGGTAGTGATGATCGTATACCGTGTCTGTGTGGTACAGCCCGATGCAAGGGCTTCCTCAATTAGCAATTTCCTGCATCTTCAAGCCTTTTTTTTTGAATCTACGGCTCTCAGTTAGTAGGACGTCTTGGTCAAGAAGTCACGTTATCAGCGCTGCATCGAGCTATATTGCATCAGAGGCGTTATTTCTATCATCCGGCGGAATTTTACGCTGAGCGGGCCCGGACAGCTGAGGGCGAATCCGCTATGTTGAAAGCGTGCCTGGGATAGGTTCTCGCTGATTTTATGTACACTAGTCGTGCAACATCCATGATGCTGCGCAAGGAAGTGTGGCGAGATAGGTGCAGAAGGCATTATCTGCCTACCCACAAAAAGTATCCACAATTCAACGTGTGTTACAAGTGATCTGTTCATTCTGTACTTGATGCTGAATCTGTGGCTGTGGTCTGCGGCCATCTTGCGACTCTCGTTCCCCATATCGCTACCTGTGAGCACCTCTAAACTCTGCTTACCCTTTAGCCCTCGTGAGATTCTCGGACTAAGATTTTCTTTAGCCTTGAGAATAAGACACATGCTCTTATTATTAAGATATCAATAGGTAGTTAGGAGTCGGCTATCTAGCTAAGGTAGTAGCGCTCAAAACCATCATCGGCCCTCATACTCTCTGTCTCGACACACGCTCCAAAGACTACTTTCCCCCTTTCAAATCTCAACCCATCTCTCTCCCTTTGTTCGATATCGTTACTCATACTGTCGTTTTTCTATCCAATTCAGTCCTCAGAATGAACTCAAAAGAAGAATCCAACTACGATGCCTCCAATGTCGCCAGATTCTTCGCCACAGATCCCGTCGAAATCGACCACAAGATCAACGAACCCATCAAAAAGCTTCTCCGCGAATATAGCCACATACCGCAGGAGAAAACTGCGGTACATGTTCTTGAATTGGTGTGTATACACGATTGCTGTCAGAATCCTCCGAGTCAATTGCGGGAGGAATGGGTGGATGCCCCACCCTCCACCCAGAATTTACCCAATAACAATTGACCTCAGGCGCTCTGATAGCTAATCTCCTCACCCACAGCGCGACCGTGCTTTCGCCGTTTTCCCGTGAGTACATGCTCTCGACCGAAGAAGTGTGAGATTTGGGGGACAGAAGGAAGAACACGAACACCACCTTTGGCAGCCTACTAGCAATACAAGCACTGACTCTTCGCCCTCTCTCCAGCTACGCCTGCATTGGCCAACTACGCTTCCTCAACCTCTCCCTCCGCACCCACCCCGCTTACCCCTAAATCCTCTACCGCCTTACTAGCATCCCTAATACCACTTTCTTAGACCTGGGTTGCTGTTTCGCGCAAGATCTGCGCCAACTCGTCCACGACAGGCGTGGCCTCTGGCCGCCTTTACGGCATAGACATCGACGACAACTTCATTGATCTCGGCTATGACCTCTCCCTCGACCGCAGCACCCTGGACACTCACTTCCTCGCCGTCGACATGCTTGGACCCTCCGCAGCCCAAGACCTCACAGAGGTGAATGCCAAGATAGATATCATCTGGGCCGCGTCCTTCTTCCACCTGTTCCCACGCCCGCGACAACTCCAGGCCGCCAGCATGGTGGTCGGGATGCTAAAGCCGTCGCATGCGTCTATGCTACTGGGCCGGCAGCTGGGCAGCGTGAAACCGGGGGAGTATGACGTGATGAACGATGGGCGATGGCAGTTCCGGCATGATGTGCAGAGCTGGACGGAGTTTTGGGAGGAGGTGGGTCGCGAGACGGGCACGAGGTGGAGGGTTGAGGGTAGTCTTGATGAAGTAGATTTTGGCTATGCGCAGAACAAAGACTGGGGTGATCCAGATATGAGGCGGCTGTTGTTTCAGGTCGTTAGAGAGTGAGGATTTAGAAGGAAAATTTATAATCGCTCCTGTATCACTAGGCTTGGCAATACTCTTTTCGGAATTAATAATTCAGGCAACAAGTCAGGCCAGCGTTCATGATCCACCGCTAGAGATTGATGGAGACGAGCCCCCGTAATCGAGGCTTCATGCCGTCTATAATCGACACGACATGTCCATCCCTGCTTCAAGGCGATCAGTAGATAATCAAACATCGCCTTTCCTCACTCTAACAGCCTTCCCTCTCAAAAAAAACCAGCCTCTGCATCCTTTTACGTCTTGAGGAGTTGTCCGCACTCCACTACACTATAAAATAAGACAAATCAGCCAAATCTCTCCATACAACATATCAGCGGACTCTCGACTCTGTGGGGTTACAAAGAGAACATCCAAAAGAAAGCCAGCTCAAAGCACACCTACCAAGATGACTGGGCAATAGGAAATTAGCAATACCCTCCTTGATCTTGTACTCATGCCCACAATTCCCGCAGACCATCTTACCTTCCCGGACTTCAGTCTCTAGTAAGAGGGTGTGCAAGTCTCGCATCACTTTCTCGTCGGCAACGTCAGGTTCTGACGTCTCCATGGCGGTTTCAGGAGCTGGCGAATCTGTGTTGCTAGGCGCAGGGTCTAAGTTGGGTTTCTCGGGTGGAACAGTGGTAAAGCCGAGCTAAAACGAAAAATGTGAGAATTTATATTTAAAAAGAATATAGAGACGATATTTTTGAGTACGATTGATCTTGCTGAGGTGTGGAAAGGGTCACAGTGAGAGACCATTTCTCAAAAACAGAAGAAGTTATCTTGGCCTTATAAAAGTTCTGTAGCAGAGAAAGGACAATATGACTTTAAACCACTAGCACGTATACACATACCTCAGTAGCAGTAACCTTCAGCGCCTCCCAGTCCACCCTAGGTAGAATATTCCTCAAAAAGGAAGGATTATATTCAATATCCGACTGCTCGAGCTCCGCATCCCGAAAATGCAAGGGAAAAGATAACGGCGAAGTCTTGCATGCCTTCACAGCACAAGTCAAGAAGTTGACCGTCAGTATCTTCATCTTTCACTGTCTACATCGAATAGAATAGCAAAAGAAGAGCGATGTAGCCTAAGGGCTAAGTACTCAAAACCCTCGCTTAAACGCCCACTAAACCCATTCCCCTCTAGCCTCCCCGCACCCACTTCCCACTACCCGCCAAAATATCAACCTCTACCGCTCCTCGACAACCGAACACACCAATCCGCAAACCATCACGATGGCAGTCAAGCAGCGGAGCGGTATTGCTTCGGGTCTTAACAAAGGCCACGTACGTCTCCCCCCCCCCTTCCCCCAATGCCATGCTGTGATATTCAGCGCAGAGTACAAGAAGGAATGGAATGGAATGGGAGAGGCTGACAGTGCAACAGAAAGTCACACCTCGCGAAACCAAGCCGCGAATCTCGCGCACCAAAGGCCATTTGAGCAAGAGAACGGCGTTTGTGAGGGAAATTGTTAAGGAAGTTTCTGGGTATGTTGGGTGCTTGTCATCAATAAATGAGGGATGCATGGAAAGCCAGAAAGGATACTAGGGGATTGAGGAGAAGGATAGATTGATCGGGGTAGGGATCTTGTGGCTAATTCTATGGGATCCTAACAGACTTGCACCCTACGAGCGTCGTGTTATCGAACTTCTCCGTAACAGCAAGGACAAACGTGCTCGTAAGCTGGCTAAGAAGCGAGTACGTACAATCTACATTCCTCATCACCAGCGCATCTGCATATATAAGCTTGGAAGAATATACGAGGTATCATTGATAGGACAAGCGCTGATTCTTTCATTTCTAGCTTGGCACGTTCGGACGCGCGAAGCGAAAGGTCGATGAGCTACAAGGCGTTATTGCCGAGTCGAGGCGGGCTGGGCATTAGATGGAGAGGAGGGGTTGCTGGGTGTGTGGTTGAGGCATGGATGATGAAGAGCGAGTTGAGTTGCACAGCTGCTTAAGAGAGTATCATATGCTAGAAATGAATTTTTCATGCTTATTGAATGTTTCAGTCGCTGTCATCAGTTCTATGCTACATTTGGGTGATTTATCGACATAGTCTAGGCTTTGGGACTCCATGCTAATCCTTTATTCCTCCCATTTCTGACAGCAGGATGCAAAAAAAGATATGCTCGCTCTGCCTCCGTTGAAATCTTTTTCACATGAGCTTCGTGATACATATCCCCTTGATTATTTCTTGCCCGGCAGCTTAAGCCATTTCGGCACACCACCTTTCTTTTCTTTCCCTTCCGATTTTCGTTTTTGGTCCGCAATGCCACCGTGAGAGTCATATTTCTCCTCGACCTCTACTCCTTCAGGCTCTTTGACTGTGATTTCCTCTGCTTTCTCCTCATACTCACTCTTGAGTATCTTCCCCCCTCGAGCTTCTTTGCTGGCACCTTCCTCCCAAACCACGTTGATGAGAACGGCCCCAACCATCCCCAGGCCTTGTATCAACCTCATATTCTCTTTTGGAATATTCCGAGGACCTTTGGGTGTAGAGAAGTTCAGAGAAAAAGGTTCATTTTCGTTGCGCATGAGCCGCTGGACGAATTCGTAAAGTGTTGCCGTCGTGTCAAGGTTGGTGAATGTACTGACGACCTGTGATTGATCTGGGAATCGAATCTTGATCCTGACATCCTTCACTTCGGCATTCTTCTTAGCCTGAGCCTCTGCTTGGGCGGCTAATTCTGCATCACTAGGCAGAGTCTTGTTCTTGGCGTAGGTGGAGAGACGTTGCTGGTGAAGTTTGGCATGATCGATGGTGGGCTCGTAATCCTTCTCATTGTGGGCGTGTCGTGCAGCGGCTGGTGTAGAAATCGATGGAGGGGCATACACGATTATAGGCCGTTGCGAAGGGCCTGTTATCGGAGATTCCTCTATTGCTGAAGGGTTAGGAAGCGAGGCGTCTGTTTCTGAGGAGGGAGGGACTGTCTCGCTTCTGGTCGGTTCGGGAGACAAGGGGCCGTCCGAAGGCGGTGATAGAGCGTCAGCAGATACCGGGTCAGCAGTGTTTTCTCCGGTAAGGATAGGTCCATCTTCAGATGTATTAGGCGGAATTTGCGTATTCGCAACGCTGCCAGCATGTGCTCCTCCAGTACTGTTTCCTTCTGCAGACTTGAAGTATTTGTCGATCTCCATCATTGCCTCTTCTAATGGAGTCTCTGTCCCTCGAAAGCTTAGGCGAAATAGAACACTCCCGCTGTTGAAACCAAGCTGTGCCAGAGTCTTTTGGAGATCCGTAAATGAGGATAACTCTCTTCCCATCACGTGTATTACTGGACTTTCGTAATACATCCTCCCAGCACCGCTTGATGCACCGGCCCCTATCTTTGCTGTCCCTCTTGCCGTGAAGTTTCTTGCTACTTGTGAGGTTGATTCGAAGTGCCGGAGTAAGAGCCATATCGTAGTGCTACTTGGAAGTTTATCTGTAAGTCTGCTTTGTCCATTCGCTTCTGATTCCGGAAGCTGAAGAGCCACTGAAACAACGGAGGGTGATCGAGAAAGGACGACAAGCTGAAGCTTTGCGCCTGAAGAGAGACCTGAGAGCCTTATGGGTTGTGAAAGATCTAGAGTCTTGTTGCTGCTGTTCTTTAGGCCATGCTTGGATGGATCAAGCCCTAGCTTCCCACATGCTTCTTGCAGCACATCCGAGAGATGTTTTGTAGGTGTAGTCTTAATTACAGCGCGGCGAGCCGTTGAGTCAAGCACGACAACGTGGGACGACATGGAGCTTGGGTTGCGTCCACGCTGGGAGAGATTGTCGTAGCTGATCGGATGGAAGGTGGCCACGTAAGTCTAAACAGAGGGTAGCCACAATCAAATGTGAGTTATGGCGAACATGAAGTGTATGTTGATAAGTAAGGCAACAGAGATGCGGGAAGCCTCCACTTCAACCCCACTAGCGCGTCATTTATTTGCAAGGCCAGCTCTCAAGGCTTTCACACGCACACTCCAACCCCATTCCCCTGCGATAGTAGAGAGCTACTCCTATCGCCCCCCTCCCATCTACAATGGCCTCTCCCGAAGTCCACCACCTCTTCCACCACCCAATTGCGGACCACTCCTTCTCCGCAGACCGCAAAGCCCTAGCCGTAGCACGAGACAACAACGTCGAGCTCTACACCCGCTCCGGCAATAAATTCACCCTGCAAGATGAGCTCAAAGGCCACGACAAGACAGTCACAAGCGTTGACATCGCTCCAACAACCGGCCGTATCGTTACATGCTCACAGGGTACATCTACGCCTTCCCCCCTCCCAAATCTCAAGAATTGTACATACAGAGAAGCTAGCTGACAACCTATCCACCCCTCACCAGACCGGAATGCCTACGTCTGGGAACCCTCCCCCACAGGCTGGAAACCCACCCTCGTCCTCCTCCGCATCAACCGCGCCGCCACCTTCGTCCGCTGGTCCCCCTCGGAAGCCAAATTCGCCGTCGGCTCCGGCGCCCGCGTAATAGCAGTCTGCTACTTCGAGTCCGAAAACGACTGGTGGGTCAGCAAGCACCTCAAGAAACCCATTCGCAGCACCATCACCACTCTCGCTTGGCACCCTAATTCTGTGTTGCTTGCAGCCGGTAGTACAGATGCGCATGCGAGGGTATTCAGTAGTTTCATTAAGGGGGTGGATGAGCGGCCGGAGGGGAGTGTGTGGGGGGAGAGATTGCCGTTTGGGACTGTTTGTGGGGAGTATTTGAATAATGAGGCGGGGTGGGTGCATGGGGTGGCGTTTAGTCCGAGTGGGAATGCGTTGGCGTTTACGGCGCATGATAGTAGTGTTACTGTTGTGTATCCGAGTGGGCCGGACGAGGCGCCGAGGGCGGTGGTGAGCTTGAGCTTGCAGGTGTTGCCGTTTTTGAGTTTGATTTGGAATGGGGAGAGTGAGATTATTGCTGCTGGTTATGTAGGTGTACCCTCTCAATCTCTGAGGTGTGTGAAAGGTTGTGCTTTGGCTGATAGAAACAGGATTGTGAAGCGTATAGGCTACAAGGCAATGAGCAAGGCTGGCAGATTATGGGGTCTATGGAATCAAAGGGCCGGCCTGGATTAGGCGAGATGAGGGAAGAGTCGGCGTTGAACATGTTTAGGCAGATGGATCTGAAGGGCAAAAGTAAAGATGATACGCAACTGAAGACGGTGCATCAGAACACGATTGCTACTATCAGGGCGTATGATGTGGCTGCTGGGAATGTGAAGAAGTTTAGCTGTAAGTATCGTCCTAGTTGTAAATTGCGATTGAAGATGGTGTCAGGGTTCTGCTAACATCGTGCATAGCAAGCGGTGTAGATGGGAGAGTGGTTATTTGGTCCACTTAGCGACATAAAAGTAGAACTAAAACTTATGATGAACAATAGATGCACAAAGGTGGAGGCCAATCACAGGCAAAAAACTACAAAGATATACATGCCTCGATAACCATATTTTATCATGATACCCCCAACACCACGAACATCCATAGAAATCTCTCTCCCAAGCCGAAGCACCATCCCAACACCCCTTTCCCGCTCAAGAAATTATCAAAGTCACCTCATCCAAATCAAGCTCATCACACACCAGACCTAAGGATTATTTTTAATATCTTTATATTATTCATGAACTTTAAAAACAATATGGCTTAAAAGTCATCTCCACCGATCTCATCACTATTTCGCTAGCCTCCTCGCACCGCTATGCTAGAATGGGAAACGTCGCTTGCTTGCTTGCTTGGGAATATCAATGGGGTGATCCGTATGTCTTTAAAAATGTCCAACACCAAAACCATGATGGGTAAAATAAGAACAATTCCAATCCTACCTACCGCCTGCTTCATGATTGGTTTATTAATTGATGGCCTCTGTCCGCAGGTGGGAGAGCGATGTCCATACCGGCGGTCCCCCTCCAGCCTTTCTGGCTGAACGGCGAATGAGGGCATCCATCTAAATTCTCTATTGTCCTGCTGTGGGACACGCGTCTCTCTTCCCCAAACTTTCCCCAGAGAATCGGAGCGAAATTCTCAATTCCTTGGTTCCTTCTGAATTTTCGTCCATCTAATTCACTTTCATATCTCACGGCCCTTCATTTCCATCCCCAGCACAGTACTCCAGGATTAATCTCTCCAGATCCAGTAACTTATACGGTTTCGTCATAAACCCCTCCATCCCTACCTCCCTCGCTCTCTCCAACGCACTATCAGTTACATCCGCACTAACGGCTAGAACTGTAACTCCTTTCCTTCTAGTCCGATCGTCGCCGTCGTCGTCGTCCTTGGAGCCGGTACCCTTCTTCATTTGTGGGGATTTTGACTTCTTGGCGGATGCTTTTTGCCGTTGATCTCGCTCGTTTGCGAAGATTCGCTGTGTGGCTTCGTACCCGTCCATATTAGGCATCCATAAGTCCATTAGGATTACGTCAATGGGCTKTTCGCCCCGGGCGACGCGGTCAATGCTCATTTGATGTACAGCTTCGGCGCCATCGTAGGCTTCATGGACGTTGTTGTAGCCCAGCTTGCCGAGCATGTTGACGAGGAGCTTGCGGTTGATTTTGTTGTCTTCCGCGACAAGGAAGGTTAGTGGATGCTTCTTGGCGAGGTTGCGGTCGAAGGTTGGTGCGTTCTTGGTAGAGGGGCGGCGGGATGGAGTTGATTGAGAAAGGCTGTTGCGCCGAGATTGGGAAGTTGTATCGAGGGGAGTAGTGGCTTTGGCAAATGACGAGTCGGACAGCCTGCTAGGATGTGGCGTCTGTGTAGTGCGAGGCGTAGTACGTCGACGATCGGCTGAGGCTGTTTGGCGAGCACGAGCTTTCGAGGCTGGCTCGCTAGCGGCATGACGGGTGGGAGTAGGTGTGCGGACTGTTGGAGTGGATCCTCTACTGTAGCCTTCGTGGTACGAAATGGGAACTCGAAGCTCGAACTCTGAGCCGCGTCGTGGACCGGTCGTGTCAGATCTGACACATACGAGGTCTCCTCCAATTTTACGTGCCAGACCTTTGGCGACAAGGAGTCCTAAGCCTAATCCCTCTTTACGCCGCGTAAGAGAATCGTCTTCGCGGGAGAATGGCTTGAATAGATACGGCAAGAAATCTCGCTCTATACCAAGGCCTGTATCGACGATGTTGATGACAATTGCTTTTGCTTTGGATGTCAGACTGGCCTCCAGAGTTATCTTGCCTTCCTCAGTGAATTTGATGGCGTTCAAAAAGACACAGGAAACCAGCTTTGCCAGGTCCCGTTCATCGACTACAATTGGCTCAGTTAACCTCACTTTTGGCGGTGAACCTGTGGTGACTTACCGAATATTGTCTCCGGTACCTGGGGATCTACGGACCATTCAATGATTTTGGTACAAAGATCCCCATTCGAACCCCGTGTCCTGACGTCGATAATCTCACCACCGTCCGTCTCTTCAGCGACTGCTGAGTCTGGTCTTCCTCCCACCCTCAGCGACTCGTTGATGACCACGTGCAACAAATCCCGAACTTTTGTGTGACGAAGACCTGGAGTTGTAGTCGATTCCGGTTCAGATAATTCCAGTGCGATACCAGGCTCGACAAGTGATGGGCCTTGCCCCTGTCCTACGACGCCTTCCATTGCCCCAGTGATATTATCGCTTTCTTCCACAGCACTTCGCAAGGATCTTGTGTGAGGAGAGACGTTTCGACTCGGTGTTGAAGCGACTGAGGATCGGGCTTCTAGGTGTCGATGCTTGGGAGCAGGTCCAATACTCCCAGAGTCGCTAGTTCTTTGCCGCTTGCTGCGCCTGAAGAACATGGTTTTACCCTCTAGTATGCTTGGCCGTCTGCCGCTGGAACCAGTCGATGCTACGTCCATGCAGTCTTCGTCATTTGGGTGGTTGGGGGTGTCCGGTACTTGCATGTTCAAATCATATGCGTGGACCACGTTATCTGCGGCCTCTACAGCCCGTCGTGAGCTATCTGTTGCATATTAGTGTCTACCTTGTATTGGAAATCTCATCTTAACTCACCTTGGACAATCTCGATATTGTCACGCAATGTCTTGAATACTTTCCGTACCGCCTGATCTGATTGGCCTTCCAACGACTCTTGTACCGTAGCATGCATGACATCGAGCATTCCCACCACGCCCTGCATTGGAGTTCGCAACTCATGGGACAAGCTTCGGGCATAGGGTTTCAACGATTGTGCTGCGGTGACTGCGTCCGCAGGAATCACCCTTTTGGACTTACTCATTATCTCTACGTCTTTCGCATAACTTTCCCCTTGAAGTAGTCGCTCGAGAATGACGTCTTCCAGAGAATGTAAAAGTATCTCAATGTATGCCCAGCTCAATTTCAGTTCCGCTACTCCTTTCACGGTCCACATCATCCCAAAATGGCCGACACACTTGCCCTCAGCAAATAAGGGTACTCCAAGGTAGGCTTCTGTGGGAAAGGGGAAATTATTCGGGTTGTTGAGGATGAAATGCGGTAGACCCTCAGGAATCAGGAAGACCTTGTCATGCTTCATATGATGGCACGGTGCGCCATAGGCCAAATATTTATAATCTCGGTGTAAATTTTCCAGCTTGTCGCCGTCATTGTAGTAGAAAGCAACGCCCAGCAAACATGATCCCGGTTCGCCAATTGGGGGCATCTCAACCGCGGAGTTTTGATCATCAACCAGAATTCTTTTCGTGACAAATCCATATTGTGCGCCTGTGATGCTGGTCATACCACACATGAGCAAGCTCCAGAAATCGTATGTCGATGCCTCTCTAAGTTTCTTCTTTAGTATCACAAGCTGCTCAACAGCGTTATTTTCCACCACTGTGTAATGTTGCCCAACGGTTTCCCGGAAGCCCCAGTCTCCATTATGGGCAGGCACGCCAGGCTCTGCGCTTGAGACACATAACGACGTCCTTTCCAGCATGCCCTCCAGTTCATCCATGCCCGCTGGCTTTTTTGACTTATGGCGACTCATTGTTTACGCTCTTTTCAATCCCCAACAGGTTATCTGCATAGGGCTCCCTGGTTGATTCTAACAGCAAGTCCTGCGCGGGAGTGGGGTATCATTGGATCCGCGGAGCCGAGATTGAGAGATTTAAAAGGGCGACGAGCGTCATATGGGCATTTTGGTCCTTGCGCGGAGGATTAATTTGAGGTTTATGTTCATTTATGTCGCGCACCCACAGAGAGGAGCCCAATACGGGGAAAGTCTATGCTGTATATAATGCGATCAAATTCTTTTTGGGCTTTGTGGGAAGGCTAGTTGTAGTGAAGGAGATAAGTCCGCAAATCAAGGCTGGGTATGGATGGGGAAAGAGGAAGAATCAGAGGCGTGTACTTTTGATGAGTGTGAAGGCTAGTGAGAAGGTGTAGATTGCGCTGTCGGATCGGCTCGTTGCGTGATGATGTTCAGTTTCAGGTGGTTGTTGAGCAGGGTAGAAGATTCGTAGTGGGTAGCTTGGAGTGTGCAGTAGTAAGGTAGCCAGGGTAGCCGGGAATAGCAGGTTGTCGTGATGCGTGGATGGGATGGGTATTGTGGATGGCGCAGATCCTGTCGACAGGCTAGGGCGGCTTTGTCGGTCTAGGCCCTGCCGATCGCCGTTTCATAAGTCGCATGCACTTTGGTCCCTAAGGGACTTCTACTTCTACCTTAGGTAGGTGCTCGGCACTCTCATTGGGCTTCGAGCCAGATAAACAGGATGATTCCCCCCCATGAGAGAGCCTCGGCTATCTGGCATTTGCACCATTTGTTGTAATTCCCATCCTTATATCCCTTGCCTTTCCTTCCAAGCAAGACAACACAATTTATTCATACGAAGTACTAGAACTACCTTATAAAAGAGCCAAGAGTTTCCGTGTGCCAGGCCATTCTGTTCACGAAGTCTAGAACACGCCCTTAGGCCTCCGTCCAGCCCTCTCTCCCGTCTTCCGATCGCCTCTCCAGCAAGTGATTCAGCCTAAAGCGACTGGGCGGACAAAGCTCTCTAGGAGAGGGCCTGGCTCCTTGGGGGTCCACCCCTCATCAAGTTAGCCCCCCTCCTCCACCTCGTCATCCCTTCCGGACTCTACCTTAAGCGACGCCTAGCAACACCTAGCGACACATAAGCCATGCCTAGCCACCTTTACCTCTACCTTAGTGACGAGATCTGCTGGATCCCTGCAAAGATGCCATTACGACATCCAGCGCATTTGGGGCGCGAGCTGACTTGGGTAATGGGTAGTCCAATGAAGGAACAATAACCATTGCATAGCATGGCAAGTTCCGCAACACATGTTGGATGGAGTAACTAATGAAGCCTCGCAACGCTGGTATCTTCTCGGCTATGGCCATGAGATGGCGTAAGGTACCTTCCGTTAATTGTTGAACGGTGGACAGCTGTGGAGAATTTGACTTCCAACAGCATGATGTCCACATGCATCATCCATTGAACTCCACCGCCCAATCCTGCTCTACATCCGCTTACACTTCCTCAACTTGACCTACTCACGTCGGCTCGCATCGACGCCCGCTGATCTTTCCTCGAATTAGGCCCCCCAATCTCACTCCAACTGCCTCTTTAGTCATCTCAGCCATTCATCACTTGCTACTTGAAGCACCACTTAAAGTATGAATTGTGCTGACTTTGCGCCTTTATGCTTGCTGGCCGCGAGGCTGCCTAACACATCATATCACCACGAAGTCTAGTTTGCAGTCGCATACGGTAAATCATATTGCAGCGTGGACACCTGCTACGGCATCCGCCGTACTCGGACTTCAAGTCTAAACCGTCTTCTCGGTATCCAATGTTTGAGCATCCATGAGACGGGTGTGTCACTCCTTCTTGATCTAAGCGTCCTTGACATGAGAAAGGCACAATCGATGTCACTCCTCGGCCAAAAAGTTTTACCAAAGCTCCCAGGCAATGACTCTCAATCGTCCCTTAGCTCCTGCAGTGCAAGGATTTGATGGAGCTTAGCTGGCAGGATCTGGTGCTTCTCCCTAAGTTCCTTACATCTAATGGCATCTCCTGCCTACATTAACGCCTTCGGTGCGCCATTTCACCTAGACCGGGACCTTTTCCGCCTTTTTGGCGACCTTGAATTTCCTGCTGGCGGCACACCATCCGTTTTTCCACCTCTTCGTTCCATCTCTTTCCTTGGCCCTGCTGCACCCATCTTCGGCGATGATGTCCGATCCCGGTCCAGGCCAGCCATCACTCTCTCTGCAGCGCTTCCTCTTATTGCCTTAGACCCAACGCCCATGCCTGGTGTGACTCCCCGACCCGGTTGACCCGAATCAGTCGCAGAGACGAATTCAATGCCTTCCCGTGTCGCCTTTGCTTTCTCTTCTTCCTTTAATTTTGATATTTCCTTCTGAGATTTTGCCAATTCTTCCTTGTATGCGAAATCCGGAAATCCTTCTGGATCCCATAGGTCCGGGGGCAGAGTTGTAGCATATTGTTGCTGATCCTTTACACCGGCAAATTCCATCAGCTTGGGAAGTAGACTAGGATTCTTGAGGGCTGAAGAGGTAGCGAGTTTGGCGTTGAAATGTACACCTTGCTGTTTCAATTGCATGAAGTGTGCAAACTTTCGATCTGCGCCTGGGGCTGGTGAGCCCGGAGGTGAAGGGGGGATATCAAGATTAGGGTTGGTCGGCAGCGTCAGATTCCGAATATTCGCTCGCTGAGTTGTGTACGGCGAAGACGGTTCGGAGAATGTATTATCCTCTGCCACTGTACTCGACGGAGGTCCAGCTGGCCCTACTAACCCTTGATTGGCGATTGTAGTTTGGATGGGAGGCTCAATTTTTGGCTCTTCTGGTCTCAAAGAACCATTAGTAGTAACATCTGGACCTATTAGCATATAGAATAAAGGAACAGCGTGCAGTTAATGCTCACCCGGAGGCCCTTGCCTCACATAGCAAGCATTCTCAGGTGGAGCTGGAGTCTAGGGTCTATACAGTCAGCCATAGTCATAAACCTGGGAGAACTCAGGCTGAGCCGTACCTCAGCAGCCAGCTTCCTGTCATTGATGCTCTCAACAGCATCCTCCTCATCGCTGCCACCATAAGTCACCAAAGCAGACATACTCTCTACAACTCTCACCGGACGTGTCAATTTACTCAAAGTAGAACGCCGATTAAGTCGGGGACTGAAGACCGCCCTACCCAACAGCACTAAGAACTTTAGCGGCGTCACCCTCCTACCCGAAACATCAACTCCCGTCTTCGTCTCGCACAGAACGTTTCTCTATACACATCCCCTCCTTTCCGTACACAACACCAAATCAGATTTGGGAGATCATCTTCTTGCTTCATACTCTCCTTGTTTGCAGAATCTCACCTTCTCACGTTCCAGCCCACTTGCTAGGGACCCTGCGGAACCCTCCTACTGGTCTCCTGAACAGCCACTACCTGGATCCCAACCATAGCTATTAGGTAGCTTACAGAAGTTGCTTATAGGGCATTAGGCTCGTACAGCATATATAGAATAGTTAATACCAGCAAGTCGAGAATCTGGCATTGATTGTCTGCTTTGTCTTTCGAGCCCTTGTGGTTGGGATGCACCTGACTTAAAGAATACTTTTCCTTAGCACTCCTTCTTCTCCAGCAAATACCTCACTTCTACTCTGCAGATACCAGTACCACAAATTTCTAGCATCCCATAATGTGGTCGTATGTTACATTCCTTGGATATAGGAAGACCACTGATGGCATTCGCTCAATAGTACTGGTCTCGTCGGCGAGATGCAGCAAACCCTACCCGAAATGTCGACCCTTCAACTCACCGAAATGTTCTCGCAGAATATGGACTTGTCGAACGGCGATAGCAAAGCTGCAGGACAGCCCATGTCAGTTGCACCGAGGGTAGAGCCCATCGAGCCACCGCAACCATCGATCAAGTACAGCATCTCGCAGCATTATACGCATTCGGCACACGTTGTTCAAAACTTACATCCGCTACAACCTTCGAACGAAAATACTGCTAGCCGAATGCTGATCAAGCATGGCATTGCACCATCATCACTCCTTCGAGCCCAACTAACCCTCTTCGAACAAGCAGACGAGGATCAAAGGTCACGCCTTATCGAGCTCTGGACCATCGTACCTCCGACATATGCMAGAAATGGAGGGCAGGATCTGGCAGACAAGCTTGGTGAATATCAGAGTACGACACTGGCACAAGAGGAGGAATTGGCTAGGCAGAGGTATTATTGGAGCGGTCTTGAAGGGAATCCAAACGACAACATACAGGTTGAGCAGATCCAAGACCACAAGCCATCTCCGCCTATCGGTTTCTTCATGGAAAGCTCCAGCGAAGGATTGCAGCGTACCATCAGCCAGCACTTTCCTACCACAGCAAGCCCAGGCCAATCATTTGAGAGCAATGGAAAATGGTCTGATGATCTGAACCAGCAGCGAATGGAACACCAGTACGGACATTTCGATCACATACAGCGCCAGAATGGCGAAGCACAGGAAATTGTCAGGGAGGACGAAGAGATGCTTTAGGGGTGGCTGAGTAGCAGCCGAAGATGTTGCGAGTAAGATCATGCGGTCTTCATGCGTTGATAATCTTGCAGCTACACTAATAAAAACACAAATTCCCTTCCCCTGCAGATCAAGTAAGCTAATCATCAAGATATCTTGGCTTCATCGGGGTCTTTCTAGACTTGAAAATCGATCATTCAACCTCTGTACTCTAGGTAAGTCAGTCACTACCATATGCGAAACTTACCTTACCCTACGACCGTCCCCAAACCCATAACTTCTCTCAAAGACCGTCTCGCGGAACGCAGCCAATAGGCGTACCAGTGAACTGACATAGGAAATTCCTCACACCTTTTGAATTCTACTCTCTTCCTAACATCAATCATGTACCACGATGTTCTGACACGGAAATGACATTGCAGGCCGCATCAACTATCTTGTGGAAGATATTCATAAAGTGCACACCACATTGGATGGCTCTAAAAGGCCCACTTTGGATTTCTCTTTGAAAAGAGTCACATATCGTATCACGCAATCCCAAAGATAGAAAATGGGAGTTTCCTCTAATCGTCAAAGATATGTGCTTAAATGATCGCAAAATATGTCATTAGCATTCAGGAATAAATCTGTATCCTCCGAGAGATCTAATTATCAACCAAGCAATAAATGATCCATATTAGCCCATTAAAAGAGCCATGTCATGTAGTAATCACGTCCATTAACCATAGCCGGCCCGTTATTTCCCTAACCAAACCAAACCATCCCAACCTATCATCCATCATTCCATCCCATGAAATCAATGTAGATTGAACGAATATCTTGCCCAAGACAACAGCGAAATATCCCTTCTCTGAAAGGCATGCTGAGTGGTGATAGTCATGTACCTCGTCCATGGTAGATAGTAATGCCCAAACCCTTCCATCAGAAGAGATGCCGAGTAATGATGATCAATTACCTGGACCATGAGAGTGATGTTGGTTAAATGAATCCAGTACGTTGGGGAGAAGAGGTGCGGAGATAGCTAGCTGGCTAGATGAGAGAGCAGCAATTCGTATAATGTGAGAGGGGTGTTATGCCGTTAGATTTGAGACATAGCGTGCGAGTGATGAGACCGAGAACGCCGAACGAACGAAAATACATTGCGAAAAAGAGGGAGAACGAGGGTGGAGGTCTAAAGATTCAGCGGAAGAGGCACGATGTGACTTATTTGTAAGATGGCTCGAAGATGTGATGAACGTTCTAGGACAGATCAACGTCTAAACCGGCGAGAGCTTCGGTTATGTCTTCAGTGGCACGTCTGAGTTTCGTACAGCTTTCTTCGGGAAGATTGCAGAATTCGTTGATGGCGGATGCTTCTTTATGCTAGACGTTAGTTACATATTCACACAAACAGTGCCTAGAAACCAGAGAGGGGGGGGCTTACCAGCTTCAGCATCCGGAAAAGCACTCGCATCACGCTCCGCCATCTCCTCCGCGGCAGCAATCGCCTCACGCTTAGCAATAGAACATTCTCCACCAGGGAGATAGCAAGGATTGGCGTCCGGTTCAGCGATGGCGTACGCTTCAGCAGCAGCTTCTGCGAGGGCTAGAGCTTCGCGTTTGGCGTTGGAACATTCTCCGCCGGGAATATAGCAGAAGCGGTGGGGGGGTTCTGCGAAGACGATGGGGTCGGCGAGAGCGGAGGCGGCGGCGGAGGCGGCACGCTTTAGTTTTGCTTTGATGCCGCATGTTTGACCGCTTCCTCTGCATGTGTCGGCGCCGTGAGGTCGGACGGCGTGATTGGCTTCGTGGATGAGCTGGGGTTCGCTTGCAGAATTGTCTGGGATTAAATAGTTTGGGATGGCGGCCGCGGCACGCTTTAATTTTGCTTTGATGCCGCATGTTTGACCACTTCCTCTGCAGGTGTCTGCGCCGTGAGGCCGGGTGGCTTTATTAGCCTCGTGGATGAGCTGGGGTTCGCTTGCAGAGTTGTCTGGTATCAGAAGGTCTGGGCCAGCGTCCGCGGCACGCTTCGATTTCAAAGATTCGGACACGGTTGAGGGAGTGTTTGTTGAGTCGATGTGTGCAGCGGCTTCAGCGACACGCTTCAATTTCGCTTTGAGGCCGCACATTTGACCACTTCCTCTGCATACATCATCCCCGTGATCTCGAAGAGCTCTCTTAGAGTCGTGAATAAGCTGGGGATGAGTCGTAGGTTGGGCTGAGGGCCAGATCTGTGCTGCGGCATCGACGGTGGCCACTGTGAGGAGTGCCGTGCAGGTTATGCTGCTGATCTTCATAGTGCCGGTGAGATTAATGATTCAATTGATGTAATGGAATGAATACTGAATTGAAGAACTGTTGTCGAGGAGATGCTGGGAGAGATGTGGAACGCTCAACGYCCTAGAAGGCTTGGAATGAATGCTTGGAAGAGTATTAAGAAAGAAGACGAAGAAATATTTGAGGGAAGGAAGGGAACATTTGGGAAAAGAATCAAGGCATAAGACCTTAAGACTAACGAAAGGTTCTAAGTGGCCCTGATACTGACAATAAGAATTCACTCAGAGGCTTTGAGGTGTCAATAAGAAAACGAAGTATGGATAAGGTGGTGATGTCCATGTGGTCCCAAAATGGGTGTCAATAACGAAATTTCATTGATACTGACAATGAGAACATGGATCGCGATAACTGAGTCTTAATCGAATTCTAGTAATGACATTGATGGGGTTGCGATCCATGCCCGAAATGGGTGTCAATAGCACTTATTGAAGTCCAGGCGCCTGTAAACAAGACCTTCAAAGATATACACTGRGACGAGGATATTACAATGACGACAAAGGATATCATGTGGGAGGCCACACAGGTAATGACCTCGACCTTTGGGGCCTTGGTGAGTATTAGTGCTATTGATTCAATGAGTATAGTCTTCAGTCAAGGACTCGCAGGCGTTAACAAGGAGCAACGACCATTTGACTCAACTCAATCAGCGTCCCGCCTATTCATCAACTACCTTGCCTCCGAAATACTGAACCATCACAGTGCCGGCTATGGTTTGGTTGCTATATCGCGTGATAAAGGAAATGTTGCGTCCAAGGGTTATTGACACCCAAATATGGTAACCCGATTATCTAATGCACTAATCTCAGTTAGGCCGAATCCTCAAAGGCCGACATTTTAGGATGTGAATATAAGAGTAAGATACAAAGAGTGACACCAAAAGTCCTGATTTGTGCCAAGAGTCTTGGCATACCGAGACTTTAGCCCTAGAGGAACCCCCCTTAAAAGGGGTGCCTAGACAACTACCGCTCGGGTGGGTATGTATAGCGGGCTCTGGACCCAACAACATTCTTCAAATGAGGGCTTTAGGGCCCAGGTCCCCTGTAAACAGCCACTGAAACGGGGATTTAAGGGCCCCTGAGGACCCTTAAGCTCCCGGCATCCTCCAGGGCACCGTTATCGGGCTAGGATTAGGGCTTGCCGATAATAGCTTAGCGCAAATCAGGACTTTTGGTGTCACTCTCTGTAAGTCAAGCGATGAATAGGTTTGCGGCCTGTTCGATTGCGAGATTTATTGCCCAATCAACAATTATTATATAGTTCTATTATCTAAGCGAGCCAGCCCTACAGACAACCCCGAGCTCCCCTCTCCTTTTTATAAACATTGCACTTTTCTGATTGCGTCTGCTCATTATGTCATCGGTAACAGTTCCTTGCTGATGTTGAGATTTTTCGGTTCAGCGCGCTTGGTTCAATTAGCCAAATATTGAAGTGCGACAAATGATACCAAAGCTGTGTTGATGAGAAAGCTAAACTAATAAGCATGGCCGACCCGGTTTCCATATTGGGAACTGTCGTTGGTGTTGCATCGCTGGCCATCCAAACGACTCAGGTGCTACGAGAATACTGCCAAAACGTTTCTAGCTTTCGCAGTGACATAGAAGAACTCCTTGTACAGACTCTACAACTAAGTGATGTTTTGCAGAAGCTGGAAGACTTTCTCAAAAAGGATCAAACGAAGCTTTCTATCTCATTCACAACCACGTCAACTCTTCATTCCGCCAGTATTCGTTGTGAGATAAGATTACAATCGCTCATTCACATACTCAAGAAGCACTCTCAAGGGTCTAGAGGGCGAGAAATTGTACGGGCTTTGACGTGGCCCTTCAAAACGAGTGAGACATCGAAATTGTTGACAGAAATCCGAGGGTTCATACAGACCTTTCATCTCGCTCTTTCCATCGATGGCTGCCAACTATTACTCAAAACGTCCAATGAGGTTTCGAGGATCCTTCGCGAGACATTGCATATGGAGTCAGTGGCGAAACAGAACAATCAAGAGTTGGCCTCGGTCATTGATTTTGTCTCCGCTCTACCCCAAACAACACTAGCCATCAATCAAGGCGTGCAGCAACTCGAAGCGAGAGCCAAAGCAGATGATGACGAGAGAGCCATGGAATGGCTTACAGAATCAAATACAGCAGCGAAGCACCAGGCTGTCACAAGAACTCGATTGGCTAACGCTGGACAATGGATATTCGACGACCCTTCTTATAAGAAATGGCAAAATAGTATTGAGCCCGTGTTCCTGTGCCATGGTAAACCTGGAGCTGGTAAATCTATTCTGATGTAAGCCTTCCTTGAMCGAGCCATCCTTTGATCTAATCTAAGCGCACTAGGTCATATGTCGTCGATAGACTTAATGATGAAGCTGGGCTGGAGGATGGCGTTGCTTTCTTTTATTGCGAGTACTCGCAAGCTGTAGAAGCGCAAACGCCTGAGATAATTGTAGCAAGCTTTGTAGGTCAGCTCGCTGTTCGGCTTCCCTCAATGCCTCATGAGTTACGCGACCTCTATCAATTACATAGAAAAAGGGGTACCAAGCCAACCCTTCCGGAGCTCATCATATTACTTCAGCAAATATGTTCGAGATTTGCCAAAGTATGGCTGCTTATCGACGCTCTTGATGAACTTGACCCAGATAGCAAGGACGTGCTAATGAACATCATCGAAAAGTTGACGAGATCGGCCAGTATTCTCATCACAAGTCGCCTACAGTCCGTTGATAGCAAGACACTTGAGGATCAAACTCTTTCTTGCATAGTCTCAGCCCAAAGTCAGGACATACGTGCTGTCGTGAGGGACAGACTAGGCAAAGCCGCTATTGCTTCTCGACGCCTTCGTGAACACCCAAAATGGGATAAATTTGTTGAAGAAGCTGTGAAAAAGCTGGACGAGGAAGCCAACGGAATGTTTATATTGGTGTCGTTCCAGCTCGAGATGCTCCTCAGACCACGGACGGTGTTCGAAATGAGGGAGGCTTTGGAAAAGATACCACATAAACTTCCCGATTTCTATTCCCTCACCCTGGATCGCATTCGGGCTCGAGAATCAGATCTGGCTTCAAAAGCTCTTGCCTGGTTGGTGAAGCACTTACGGCCGATGTCAGCTGGAGAGCTCAGCGAAGCATTTGCTGTAGAGCACAGTACTACCACGATAAATTCAGAAGCCTTGATTCACCAAGATGAGATCGTGGAAATGTGCTGCGGTCTCGTGACGATACAGCCAGATGGGGCTCTTTCTTTAGCCCATGCAACGGTGTATGAATATTTGGCTACCAACCTGGAGATTGCAGCAGATTTTGACACTCAAATCGCCAAAACATGCCTGGAGTATTTAAATTTCGCTAGCTTTTCTACCCCGACAGAGGATGTACAAATCCAAGAGGATGTATCCGACGGATTTCCACCGCTTCCATCGGGTACATTAGCCCCAAATTACGAGCGTCGCGTTCGAGCTCACCCTTTCCTGCCATACGCTGGCAGATACTGGTTTGATCATTACAAGCGTGCACACGAGCCGGAAGAACTGCTCGACCTGGTCCTGAAACTTCTCCTAAGTCGGAATCTCGCCACGATGCTTCAAGCGTTCAGCGATAATAAATACATAAGTTTCCTGAACTTCACACCGCTACATGCGACTGCGTTACTAGGATCTGTGACCCTGACAAAGCTTCTATTGGCTGGGATTGACAAAGAGGCGAGCAAATATACGACAGATTCAATGGCACGTCAGACACTTTGTCAGAAAGTAGTAGACTCCACAGCAGCCTTCGGAAACCCCCCACTCCTCTACGCAGTTTTGCACAAACACTGGTCTGTGGCAAAACTTCTTTTGGAAACAGGATTAGTTAATCCTAGTACACAAGATAATACAATTGTGCGTTGGGTACTGGATAGCGATCACCAGGATCTCATACCGCTGATGGTCGATTTGCCTGGTTTTAATGTCAAACTAGCGCGGCGTCAATTTGGTTCGCGTATTGAAGGCTATCTTGATAAGTCTCATACTCCTCAACATCCTCAGTAGCCGATGCTTTCTCAGGGTATTTACGTGAACTGCCCTTCATCTTGTCATCTTTGTTTGTCGCCAATATGATTGACCAAGAGCCATGGATTGAAACTTGTGACGAAGAACACGATTGTGGAAAGCTATTAGTGTCAGCGTACATAATTGGATTCAGTAGTTGAATGTAATGCTTGGGATCATAAGTTCCCATTGCAAATTCATTATTACTTTCTCATCTCCAGACATGAATCTCCTGCGTCCGTGTAAGTCTTCCTTTCCCACATCCTTGCGAAATCCCCCCTGAACGCATCCACCTGTGGCTTTCRCACAGAATAACTCTACTGGCGTTAGTAGTGGCCACGCGAGACTTGCTTCCATCCGAGGTCCAGTCCAGGACGTCCATTATACAGGTAACAGGTATTGCTGGGGCCGCCATGCTGTTCCTAAACGAAGGTGCCTTCACGACTGTAATTCAAGCTACAGCTTGGGTCTATCTAGTCGAGATTCGTCTTTGAAGCTTCAATACACAGGGTCAAGCATCTCAACCGCTTCGCAACATGGATGAATAATTAGATCATCATCGTTTAGATAACGCCAACGGTTATTGCCAACGCAGTATGGAGAACCTTTATCATCTTCGCACATAGAATGGATATTGTTGAAATTTAGGCTCAATTATGTAGCTAAGCGGGCTGTGGCATGGCAGTGAAGAAACGACGTCACTACTATACCACAGCATGCCCAAAATGCCACGCTATTGACACGCAAACTGTCCGCGTAGACCTCGTCCAATTTGATAGCTATCAAGCCAAGCTCCAAACCTCCCCAACTGCTACCCCAGCGTCCCGGCATCTCATTCTAACCTACTCTACTGTCCCTGCTTTACGCCTATGGTTATTTTGTGAACATGGTGAGCTCCGCCGGCACCTACACGTAACTCCCCCGCTGACCCTTACAACAGAGCTCTCCCTTCGCCATAAGTAAGCTGTCTCTGCTTCCGTTATTCAGCCAGCTCCTTTCATGACTTTATCTAATATGTATATTCAGATGGCGGCGCCTGCGTGGCTATGGTCGGAAAAGACTGCGTTGCCATAGCTTGTGACCTTCGCCTCGGCCTCCAGTCCCTCACAGTATCGAACAACTTTCCCAAAATATTCTCCTACGGTGACGTCTACCTTGGCCTCACTGGCCTAGCCACAGATGTTTCCACCGTCTCAGACTTGTTCCGCTTCAAAGTGAACATGTACAGATTACGAGAAGAACGCCAGATATCTCCACAGACGATGGCGAACCTGGTATCAACGAGCCTATACGAGAAAAGATTTGGTCCATATTTCGTGAGCCCGGTTATTGCGGGTATTAATCATACAACGGGAAAGCCGTTCATATGCGGCTTTGACAGTATTGGATGCATCGATTTCGCAAAGGATTTCATTGTGTCAGGGACAGCGAGTGATCAACTTTTCGGAACGTGCGAAGGGCTGTGGGAGCCGGATCTGGTAAGAACGCTTCAATACSATCCCCTGTTCAGGTTTGCTAATAGTCTGTGCTTCACAGGAGCCGGATGATCTATTCGAAACGATTTCTCAAGCTTTACTGAACGCTGTAGATCGTGACGCATTGTCAKGATGGGGTGCGCATGTATACATTATTGAGAAGGATAAGGTCACAAAGAGGCTGTTGAAGGGAAGGCAGGACTAGATTACTAGGCATTTAAGCGCAAGGCGATAGCGAAATGAATTAATTCTTCTACACGAAGCATAGCAGTGAATGTTGTCATATTACTTTTCAAACCTCGGGACATTGGGCATGCCTCCAGAGTCTTTGGCAAACATAGTTTTTCCTTTGTTCATAAGTTACAGACTCCCCAGAGAATGCCCAATATCACTCACATACGTGAACAACTATATATACGGATTCTCTCGCAGGTAGCCTTTAGACTTGGAAGCAGATCGATCTCACAATAAGCTTGACGTGGTTGGCTGGGACCCCTGAAACTTCCAACGCGATAACGCTCTGCCTTAGTTCCCCACGTTTCGGGCTTGGCATAACAGCATCGATAGGCCAGTAGCTTGTCTCACCATGAGGACATAGCAGAGGTACCAGGTTACTGCACTCCTACAAAAACGTAGACGGCTACACTTACCATGCAGTTCTTATCACGCCCATCACATCCAAGTTATAGACACCATCGAATAGCACTAATTCCGACTTGCACGCTCAAGCCCTGACAAATGCGCCTGACCCGTTAGGTTCACGCCCTTATATAGGCAGCACTCTATCGCTACGACATTTCCGTCAGATACCTTTCGCAAGCCCTGGGCATGACTAGCGCAGAATTGCCCCCTGATCGTTTGAACCTGTCTTGATAGAAGAATTCGGGTAGCCGCAGCAGAATCCATACATAAATGATATAAGACATGGGCAACGTTACCAGTCGACCCGAGGAGGGAGGGGCGTTGGTCCTCCGAGATCAGAGTCGCTGTACGTGGATACGCTGGCTATTAAGTGCATATGCAGACTAACCTTATCAACCTCCAGTATCCATCGCATCCCTCACAGTCGTCAATTCTCGCGGGAAAGTTCTGCTGAACGTTGTGCCCAACGTCTACCCTGCCACGAGGATCATTGCTAGAAAGGACTATGGAGATGAGAGTCTGGTGGAATATGTCCAGGTAAGGATTTGCCTGTAAAGTTGATTGGGTGACCTAACTGGATTTTCTACACTGTTAGGACCCGGAGTCATCCCCAACGTCACCTTTGCCCTCGTTTCTGTTCCGGCTTAATAACGATGACGACCTTATGTTCAACTTCACCTTTATCATTCGCCAAAGTCAAAGCAATATAACAGGAGCCCCAGCTACAGAAGCAGCGGATACATTCATAAATGGTCTTACCTTTGCCTTCGCATCAAATGCCAAAGATCTAGACAATTTGGTCACTAGAGAATTTCACGCGGATCCAAAYCTTCACAAGAATGCCAATGTTGAACTAGTCGGGGACTATTCGACAGGAGGCAGCTCCTCCGTCAAGTTTGACTGGTCTTGGAAATGGCGGCCTCCAAAGGCAACGGAGGATAGAGGAGGAGGTTGGCGCAATACCTGCTGTTTCTCGGAATATGATCAGAGAGCGCACAAACTTCAGATGCTTGCATCCTTCAGCTTCTGGGTTCAAAATGTACCTCAAAGACCACTTGCCAGTCCCCAAATACCCTCGCCATACTTTGAACTAAACGTACCGCCCCGATTTCGGCTGCCTTCATCCAACTCCGCCATGTCAGCTCCTAGCGAATCTGATTATACAGATATGGGACCTCCGTCACCAATAGAACCACCAGGCGAGATCAGCATCGGCGTTCCGCAATTTCCGGTCAAAGATCCCATAACGGTGGGGGTGTCTTGTCCAAGACCAGGAGAGGACCTAACCGCTGGCGAAGATGGACCACTTTTCCGAGCGACCATGAAAGCACTCGAACAAAAGACTGGAAATATGCGCATGAGAATGAAGAAGGTACTGCGGAAAGCAGAGGCAGCGCAAGCAGCGCAGGTCGAATGTAACAGCGCTGTGTCTGCTTTCATGGAAGCACTACGAGAGGCGGCGGCGTCGAACGCCAATGCTATTCAGCCAGCGTTAGAGCATTACTTTGAGAAGATTGCGAACGAGATTCTGCAATACGAGAAGCAGAACACCTATCACTTACAGAAGCTTATCATTGATCCCATGTCCAAAATATACAATATAGATATAAAGCAAGCGGAGGCGAAGAAAAAGGAATTCGAAGACGAGAGCAAGGATTATTATGCGTACGTTAGTCGATATCTTGGTCAACGTCAGGATTCCTTAAAGGAGAAGAAACGAGTGGAAAGCGACTCGAAATATCAATCGAAGCGACGTAATTTTGAACTCAAGCGTTTTGACTATTCTTCGTTTATGCAGGACCTGCACGGGGGCAGGAAAGAACAGGAGGTACTTTCTCAGTTGACAAAGTATGCGGAAACACAATCGCAAAGTTACATGGCCACAGCTAAGAAGATTGGGGAGATGACCCCTCAGCTTGATGTCTTGATCCGTGAAGTCAGAGAGGCGGACAAGGAGTTCAAAATACAGCGGACTGAAAGAGAGGAAAAGAGAAGGAATCTTGAGCTCAATACCAAACCCTATGTCGAGCCTGAAACCGATGCATCGAGTATTCTGCCTATACAGTCCAATGCCTCTGGAAATCCCACCCAAGACTCTGAACTATCTCGTGCCGATAGTACTAACAGGAATGGTCTCCATTATTCTTCCTCGACGGCATCACAACATGGCTCGACGTTTTCAACACGCAATTCAAGCAGCGGCATCCCTTCTACGCCGAGTAGCAGACCGAACAGTGGTGCCCCTGTGGTAAGCCCGGACAAATTCAAAGGATTCCGCGATCTTGAGGAGAGAGATCATAGCATGTCCACCGCTTCAGACCAGATCCAGCATAAGAAGGAAGGCCTACTTTGGGCTTTAAGTCGACCGGGCTCCCACGTGGATCCCAAGGGCTTGAACAAGCAAGCATGGCATAAGTAAGCAAAGCTGCCGTTGAGTGAATAGTCAGGAATTAACTTCTTAGGTTCTGGATTGTGCTTGATGGCGGCAAATTATCCGAGTACAGCAATTGGAAACAGAAGCTTGATCTTCACATGGAGCCAATCGATCTACGAATGGCGTCTGTTCGAGAAGCACGTAACGCTGAACGACGATTTTGTTTCGAAGTCATCACACCACAATATAAACGAGTCTATCAAGCAACATCAGAGGAAGACATGAATAGTTGGATCAACGCTCTGAACAACGCCCTGCAAAATGCGGTTGAGGGCAGAAGCCAGTCTCATTCATTCACGCCATCAGGCAAGAGTGACAGAAACACCCATCGGGACATTGGGTCTGTCCTGACTGGTAAAAGCTCGTCGTTCTCCGGACATCATAATCACCACTCACCATCAGTCGCAAATGCGGCCAATAACGTCAGCAGGCACCGCACTGTAGGTTCAAGGCCAATATATATGCGCACAGACAGCAACAGCTTCGAGGATAACCCATCCAAGCTCCTCCAAATAGTGCGTGATCATGACCAAGGCAACCGGTGGTGTGCCGATTGCGGATCCGAATCGAAAACCGAATGGGTATCTATCAACTTGGGTATTGTCCTCTGTATCGAATGCAGCGGCATTCACCGCTCCCTAGGCACCCACATCTCCAAAGTGCGCTCCCTAACCCTCGACACAACCTCCTTCAGTACCGATATCGTCGAAATACTCCTCCAAATCGGCAACCGAATAAGCAACATGGTCTGGGAAGCTAGCATGGAAGAAGGCATCAAACCCTCGGCAAACGCAGCCCGCGACCAACGCTTGCGCTTCATTACAAACAAATACGTCGACAGAGCCTACATCACCCCGATCAGCTCCAACCCCCAATCCCACTACTCCACCCCCGACGAAACCCTCCTCGCCTCCATCAAGAAAAACGACATCCAAGGCGTCCTCTACGCCCTCGCCCTCCGCGCCAACCCCAACGCACACGACCGCTCCCGCAACACCCACTCCGTCTTCCTCGCCCTCGCCGCCTCCGACCCCGCCACCCCTTCCTCCTCCACCACACCCACCCCTCTGCCCTCCACTCCCACCTCCACCACCAGCAACGATCGCCCAAATAGTAATAATACCAATAACAACAAACCCATCCACGCCTTCCCCATCGCCGAACTCTTAGTCCAAAACGGCGCCATCATCCCCTCTTCCCCTCCCGCTTTCCCACTCTCAGCAAACGCGCAATTGTATATTGATCAGAAAGCGGGCAAGGGCGCGGATACGTTGACGGCATTGCCGAATATTAATCGCGTTGGACCGAGTTTGACGGCTTTTGAGGGGAGTAAGGATGGGGGAGGGGGGGCGAAGTTGCAGAAGAGGAGTGGGAATATGGGGAGTGGGTTGGGGGGGAGGTTGGGTGGTGGGAGGGTTTGATGACGTGTGATATATAGGGAACGAATGAATGGGTGGGTGATGTTCTTTTGGGAAATGGAGTTGGGGGCTATCAACAGGTGGGTTTGGTTAATACGGAGGCTGTGATATCTTACCCTTTTTGAATGAAAGAGATGATAATGTAATATGAGGTTTTCTGTCTGGTATAAGACCCTGAACTTTCTGTCGCTCCCCTTTTCTCTCTTTCTTATTCTCCATTATCATCACTCCAGACCAAAGTACGGGATATGATATATATAATATTGGATTAGGTATAGTTAATGTTAATACGATACTAGAACATTCAATCCAATCCTATCTCATCATGCATTATCATCATTCTACATAATAGCTAAACAATTGATACCCACTTTTCTTTATCAGATAGAGTGTTTATCTAATACCCAAGCTCGCGGGGAACAAAATTATTGGCACTCCCCTAGAAGCGCCGCGCAACGGGTTAGGTTTTGGGTAGGGCTTTGGGTCGGATTTTGGAGGTCCTTAAGGTAGGCCACCCCGACCTAGAAGGGCTCACCCCCTTACTGTATAACCCTATAGGGCTGGACCTAGAGCGGGCGAAAACGCGCCCTGGAGCTGCCTTAAAGCGGGAACTTTCTGGGGACCATCCT
This sequence comes from Cladonia macilenta KoLRI003786, assembly GCA_000444155.1. Taxonomy (NCBI): domain Eukaryota; kingdom Fungi; phylum Ascomycota; class Lecanoromycetes; order Lecanorales; family Cladoniaceae; genus Cladonia; species Cladonia macilenta. The sequence goes on from KE598559.1 coordinate 1,457,116, forward strand.
CGTCGCCCAGGCGACGAGATTTAGAGGCTCTTTGGGGGCCGTTCAAGGTCCGTTTAGGTCCAGCCCCATAGGGCTATACAGTAAGGGGGTGAACCCTTCTATTGCGTAGCGTGCCCCTAGATGAAGCTTTCCCCCACGAAGGGGCTTACGGCTGCGCATACATACTCTCAACATTGTTCGGTAAGGTGTTCACTTCAGCTTTTCTATAGTAGGCTGAACATGAGACGCATACCATAGCGATAGTGTCGCTGGTATAGTGATTAATCATGGAGTAGATGGATGAGCTAGTATGTACCGTGACCGAGATCCCGTGGATGTGTATTTTCGGCTCTTGGTGGTCAGACTTCAGCTCCGATAGCTTAGGTGTTGAGAATCATGGATCCCCTTTCCATGGCTGCTAGCATTGCCGGCTTGGTTACTCTCGCTGGTGCAACGCTGAGCATGACAAGGACTTACATACTCGAGGCAAAACATAGGCAAGAGACCGCGCAGGAATTTCTTCAAGAGCTCAATGTTCTTCAATTCAATCTTGCGCGGCTTGACGCATTCCTACGAAGCGAAGGCGAGGCTGTTGGCTTCTTTGATGACACTTCAGTGCTTGTGTCTAGTACAAGATCCTGTAGGATCAAACTGACAGCACTCCACGACAAGCTGGTTGAAGGCTCTAAGGAGCGCCGTTTGAGTCTACATACATTCGGATGGCCATTGAAAGTCAAAGAACATCGTCAGATGATAGTAGACTTCAGAGCCTTTGTCCACTGGATCCAATTCGCTTTGACCATCAATGGGTGTGCCCTTCTTGCCAAGACATCGACAGATGTTCTCGACGTGCTCAGAAAACAAGTTGAGAGCTTCCACTTGTTACAGAAAGTGGATGATCGTACAAATTCAATAGAGAGGTCTCAATGGGAACAATCACAGGCCTTGGAGCGATCACGGGCGAGCGAAGAACGCAACAAGATTCTTGATTGGATCTCAACGCTGAAGCATCAGCAAAAGCATCATGACATTTGTAGACCTAGAGTAAGAGGGACTGGGGATTGGCTTCTACATGAGGCCAAATTCTCCAAGTGGGTGAAATACAGCCAGCGAGATAATGTACTATGGTGCCACGGCATTCAAGGTTCTGGAAAGACCATACTTGCGTAGGCGATTCAGAGGCTCACGCGGACTGATTGTCTATTAATACTGCACAGGTCCATAGTCGTCGATTACATCAAGGATCGATACCCCAATAGGAACGTTGGTATCGCTTATTTCTACTTCAACTATCAAGACGGACGAAAGCAAACAGCAGAGCTTGTTCTTGCAAGCCTACTAAGACAAATCACCGAGTCCAGGCCCAACATACCAAAGCCAATTTCAGAACTTTTCAAAAGAATTGAAAGCCAACATAGACAGCTGCAGCAACAAGACCTGGAGCAAGCCATTCTTGTTAGTTGCGAAGAGCTTGAGCGAACTTTCATTGTCATCGATGCTTTAGATGAATGTGACAATGAGTATAGGAAGGACCTTTTAAGGTCACTAGCAGCTCTGCAGAAGATACCATCCGCGAAATTATTCTTAACCAGCCGACCACATGTGGGCCAGGAAGTCATCAGAAATCTCGGAAATCCTCTTCAGATCGAGATTGGAGCTACTGATGCTGACCTGAGAACATACCTCTCCAGCAAAATTGACGACAGCGACAATTTCGATGTCATTGACGAGGACTTTAAAGAGGAAATTATTGTGAAGGTTATTCAAGCAGCTCACAGAATGTACGTTTGACTCCTTAGCATAGTAGCTTTGCCATCGAGCATCCTTTAAGTGACGACCTAACATTTATATAGGTTCCTTCTGGCTGCGTTGCAAATTCGAAGTGTTCTGAATAAGACCACTGCCGGCGACATGGATGAGGCCTTAGAGCATCTACCTCGCGACCTTGACGATGCTTTCGCGAAGACACTGCAACGGATCCAAAGCCAACCAGATGGCCAGGACACACTGGGTATGGCCACAATCATGTGGATAGCTCATGCAAGGCGACCGCTTCACGTTACTGAATTAAGCGAGGCATTGGCTATCAAACCAGGTTCCACCTCCTTAAAGCCAAGGTTCAGACCTTCACAGAAACGAATGGTCGACTGCTGTATGGGACTGGTTACTGTCGATGAAGAAAGTTCGGTCATTCGTCTAGTGCACTTTTCCGTCCAGGAATATCTCCACCAGTATCAGGAAGGGCTTTTTGCCCAGAGCGAGACTACTATCGCCGAAGCATGCATCACGTACCTGCTCTTTGAGCCCTTTGCTGGTGGGCCTTGTCGCAAAGAGGCCGAAATTGTTGAGATGGTCTCGAAAAACGCCTTTGTCAGTTATGCAGCCCATAACTGGGGCTATCACGTGCGCTCTGCTGGGAACAATACAGTTGACAAGCTCGCCCTCACATTCCTACAAGCGGAAGACCAACGCGGATGCTCGCTTCAGATCCTCCATTACTCAGCCCATCTAAGGGAAGAATATTGGAACGACGAAGAATCGCGATCCTGCAATGGACTACATCTTGCGGCTATGTTCGGCCTCGAAGAGCTAGGGAGGCAGCTCCTGAGTGCTAACAAGATCCGGGTTGATGATGCTACAAAGATGGGGACAACAGCTCTCATCAAAGCAGCAGCAGGCGGCCATAAGCAGTTCACAGGGATGCTTCTTGGAATGCATGCAGACCGCACAAAAGAGAACTGGTATGGAACGGCCCTTCACTGTGCAGCAGAGGCCGGCCAAGTCGCTACAATCCTAACGTTGCTCGAGACCGGACTTGGTGTTGATATTAGAGATCGCCGTGGACGCACCTCTCTTCACTGTGCAACGGTATCGGGTCATCCAAGTGCAATGAAATCTCTGTTAGAATACGGTGCAGCAGTCAATACCACGTGTAACAAGAACTACACGCCCCTGCGATATGCCGTCGTCTGGGAACAGCCTCTTGAGATCGTGCGGATGCTGCTAGAACACGGTGCAGACACGGAAAGCCGTAGCTCCCACGATGTCACGCCACTTCACGATTCAGCCGTGATGAATGCCGTAGATACTGCGTTACTGCTCCTTGAGTATAACGCCGATGTTGATGCAGAGGATGAGTACGGCGGCACGCCGCTTCATTTTGCTGCCGAGAGAAACTACGCAACCATGGTGCAACTCCTCATCGATCATGAGGCTAGAATCAATGCCAAGACCCATGAAGGAGTTACAGCTCTTTACCTGGCAGCTGGAAATGGAGGCTTGGAAACCGTTGAGATTTTGCTCCACAACGGTGCGGATACTGAAGTTGGGGACGATGAAGGCATCACGCCAATTGATGTTGCAATCAGGGAACATCACCTGACAGTTGTGCAATCACTGATCGCCGCAGGTGCGAAAATGCACCAGGGCCCCAATTTTGCTGCTCAATTCGAGATCCCTCGTGCGAAGGATTTCACAGAAGTTGGGCTGCAGCCTTTACCTGTAAATCAAGCCTCTGAACACCAAGATCTTCGTAAAGGGGAGGCAGAAACAAAACACAAACTACTGCGAGAAAAGCCCGAGAGAGTCATGGAGCTCACAGCTCAAGAAAAGCAACCATGTAGCAAGCTCCGTAATGACGATCAGAGGTATCATGATATGGAATTCCCAGGAGGAGTCAAAGACGGCGAACCTAAGGAGAATAAAGCACGTCGACGTGATGACTTCCGTGCCTTTCACGCTAATCAGTCTACGTTTGCTTGCAAGTCTCCAGAGTGCCACTTCAAGAGCACAGTCGAGGACGAATATAAGCAGCATATGGAACGAGTACATGGATGGACGCACATCAACGCCAATCCATTGGACGATCTATACTCACCCGAAACTACCACCTCCTCACATTCGCTTACACAAGTTGATGACAACGAGGAGCTAGATTCTATCGCGCACCTTTTGGGTGATATGAAAATCGACGACAAATATCATTACGCAAGACAGCCCCCACCATGGCTACGAGATACTCAAGAATGTGAGAATAGCCGTTCAAGTCCACGCCAAGTGCCCAACAGTGTGCCAGGAGTCGTCGTAGGATCGTCCTACAATTACTCCCGTCCAGCCATGCAGACCGTTAGGGATATCAAGTGTGATTACCCACAAGGTCTTCGACATGACATGAATGACATTACAAAAGCCGATTGGTTTAAGATTAAGGCTTTGAAACGGCTGGAGCGAGAAGAATTGAGCTGGTCTTAGAACTGGGACTCGGTAGTGTGATGATTGATGAGCTATGATTGGTTTCAGGTACTCAATTGGACTGGCTTGATGAGGATGACCGTGCAGATGGCTCGTGTATATTGAATGATGACTACAACACCTGACAAAGAATTGAGTCTTGCGAGGTGTCTCACGACGCGCGGTAATGACTGTTCACGACTAATGCTATCTCTGACTCTGAATGAAAAGCGAGGAGATAGGAGCTTAGCAAGCTTATGCTTGTTTGGTTGACTCTGCCAACGAAAAGTGCTTTCTCGCAACTGATTCTCTCGCCCGGTGTGCTCCTTCATCATGAAGTGATCACTCAGAAAGGACGATGATCTCAAGAAAGATAGAGATAACAGAAACACCAACTATGCTCCCTCACCTATCTCCAAATCGCATCCAACGCAACTGCATCGTCACCGCCATGAACGGTAGCACACTCACAAGCTCTCCAAGCCCAGCGTAAGCGGGGGGATCCACGCGGTCACGAAAGCTCCCGCAGCGAGCAAGATGGCGAAGAGATTGTAGACGAAGAACCAGGCAAAATTGAGGTGGACGAGGAGCATAAATGCACGCGAGAGGTCAATGAGGACCAGGATGCCAGCCTGGGCGAGGGGTAGTGGTGGGAATTTTGCTTTTGCTGCCCAGCCAAGCGAGTCAAGCGGCCAACCAAGCGAGCCAAGCGGCCAACCAAGCGAGCCAAGCCGCCAGCCAAGCTAAGCCGCCAGCCAAGCCAATGGCGTTCTCCAAGCGCTCTGGACCTGCGTGTTACTGAAATTGATATCCATCAAAGTCTCTGTCTTTGGCTCGAGTGCATCTCTTCTCTACAACTAGCTACTTGCAGGTTGGTCTTCGGGCCCCTCTGCGGAATCGAAATACTGACCGAAGCCTCAAGACGTCGCTTCAGGATACGAATATCTTTCGGTGCAACATCGTCAAAGTCTAGAATGATCAACCTTCCGATTAGAGCTGACATACCCAACTTCCGTAAGCTGGAGTCTCAAGACACTGCAAGAAGCAGGTGGCCAGGGAAATGCCAGTCGAAATGTACGCCTATAGACATGGCGGCTCCGAGCGCGAGGTGGTGTGCTTTCAAAGAGCATAGCAGCAGCCAATGCCACAGCCTGATGGCCGCGCAAGAAAAGCTCATAGGAGGGCAATGATTGGAACAGCARTAGTGACTGGAGAGTAAATGTTCTAAAGGACCAAACCAACCAAGCTGGTCCTATGAAAGACTCTGTGGCTTGTCCTGAACTCGACCAGACAGATCCAGGCCCGCTTGGCGGGCGGGTTGGTCATCACATATCCAGCCTCATCTTGGCCTGATGCGGAATGGCTTATACTAGTCCTCCTAGGTAGGTTGCCAGACGCGGACTGTGACAGGTAAGATATGTAGTAGACGTGCGCTCGAGAAAGACACATGATTACTGCCATCGCTTTCTTCTTTCTTCTCGTCGCGCTTTTGTTTCGAGTCTTGCTTTTCTGCGATTATCACAGCAGTATAGTGTGCGATTTGTTCGAGTTCGTGTCCAGTCTTCGCATGTCTGATCTTTGCTAGAGTGATATTTCAAATCTCTGTCCCGCTCTTCGGTTTTCCACTTCGCCGCAAAAGATCATCATCATGTACGTCGACCTCGAACCCATCCTCGACAGGCTCGAAGACAGCAAAGAGAATTTCATCTCCCGCTGCCGGCGCGAAGTCGAGGAGTACGTGACAGACCAAAACCGGGGCGCCCTCTCCATTCGCGAAGTTGGCGTGCGAACGCACCACGCCGCGCCTGACAATTACCTCAAGGTTCTATATAAATTCACCAAAGGGCAAACATATCATAACCACCAGCTCGAAAGTGTGCTGTGCGAGCCCATTGCCGAGCGCGTTGTCACCATCCACAACGAATTCATTAGCGACCACCAGACGGACATCAAGACTCAGCTGAAAGAGCAAGTCGCCGCGTCCATCGATATTACCTCCGCACTGCAACAGATCCTATACGAGGAGCTGCGCAACCGCGGCATCAAAGAAATCCGTAAACAAGCAGCTGACACCTTCATCAGTGGCTGTCAAGCGGCCTTCCACTCGCAACTATCACAAGCGACCAGCTCCACCGTCTCCACCACCGTCACCCACACCGTCGGCACCACCGTCGGCGCCTCCATCGCCCACGCCCTCTCCCTCGCCATCGTCCACGCCATCGGCACCACACTAGCCCATGTAGCGCACACAGTCGCCTTCAAAGCCGCTATGAAAACGGTAATCATCCACTCCGTCGGCGCCATCGTCACCGCCGTCCTCATCAAGCTCTTCGCTGCACACATGACGGCCGCGAGCGCAGGCGCCTTCCTCGGTCCCGCCGTCTGGATCGCCGGCGGCGGCTACATCTTCTACAAAATCGTCACCATCCCCGATACCCTGGGCGAGAAACTCGGCGTCGCCCTGGCCGACACCATGCGCGGCGAGTTCCGGCCCTGGACGGAAACGGCGTTGGAGAATTGCTTTGAGAAGATGACGGATCCTGAGGAGTTGCTCACGTCTGTGCTCAAGGCCGAGATGGATACGTTCATGCCTGAGATCGCGCAGGAGGTGGCTAGGACGCCGAGCCCGCCGCCGGCTTACAATGAGGTTGAAAAGGATGTGGGGCGGTTGGTGGGGTATGGAGAGAAGGGGATCAATAAGGTGACGAAAAAGAAGAAGTGGTTTGGGCTTTTTTAAAGTGCGAGGCTTTGGCTTTTGCAATGACTTTGACGATGAGAGAAAGGATGGTGAAGATTGGTACGGCGTCGTCTCAAGTACTTTGTCGAATTGTTTATTTTATGTCTTTACTCCAGCGAGTTCGTCATATTCCCTCGACTTGTTTGGCATCAGCCTGTCGTCCCTTAAGCCCTCACATCTCATCCCTGTCTCCAGCTAACCCCTTCAGTGACCACTTTCCTTTCCCTTTCCTCCCTAACCTCGCCAAATTAAGGTTTTTGGTCTCTTAATTTTCGGGAGATGCCAGAATTAAAAAAATCCCTCGTTTCGTAAGTATTTTCTATACAGGGGTACCTGAGGCAGCTAGCGGTCACGTGTTAGGCCGGATTCCGCGAAACCACCTAATATATGTAAGTATCTTGACATGGATTTGGATATTTGATTTCCAGCATCTGCCACTTTCACTCCCGCGCTAACGACCAATTTTATCCTCTTGCTCTTTCCTTAATATCTCCCTCAGCGCTCCCTTACATTTGCACACATACATAAGGTAGGTGCTCCCTTCCATTCTTTGTCGCAGCTTTGCAATCACTCTTCGTGATCCCCTCTAATAACAATCTCTGATCCCTTTTTCTCCCGTACGGACACCTTTGTTTRATTCGGGGAGATGTGCTGTCGACGCCCTGAATTATATATTCATCAATGCAAGTTCCATGCCCTTCTCCCGGGAATTGAATCCATCAGTGCAACTACCTAGACCGACACCATACCATACCATACCATACCATACGCCACAAAAACCGATTTTCGCTACGACAAGGGATTCTAGAACCAGGTATTATCTTTACATTAGTAGTAGGGAGAACGAGGGATCATTAGAAGTCTATAACGTAATTACTAGAAGTACTCACCCGATCCCCACGCGTACAGCGACACAGGGTATGTTCGGTATTTAGCGTATGATATGGAAGACAGCCTAAGGTATGCTTGGGATAGATGCACGATTAGATCTCAAAATTTTGTTCCATATGTGAGCGGATTTGAGTCCGGTTTATATCTCTTGCTATATGTTACACGGGGGGGGCGGCTGCACTGTTAGGGTCGTGATGGCGCAGTTACTTTATTTTATCATAATCCATATGAATGGAGAGAAGTCAAATATGTAAATTGTTTCAGATAGTGGCAGGAAACCCCCTTCTCCCCCATTCCGATTCCCAGCTTACATCGCCATTAATCCGGTCAATGTTATCCGCGCGCGGGCTGAGCCATTGCAGAATGATGCGTTGGGATTCCGTGAAGTTGGTCTTGTCAATGTTGTAGGATCTATTGTATTTGTGGATGTTGGTGCTGAGTTCGCTGTAGAGACCGTTGCCGTAGGAATAGCTGGGCCATGTTGTGTATTCTGGGGAGTAGGTCTCGACTCGAACGTATCTTCCTGTTGTCCCTGGCCCTCCACGCCGTCGATTTGCGCCCGCTCCTGCTCCACCTCCTCCTGCTCCTCCTCTTCCTCCTGCTCCTCCTCTTCCTCCTGCCGCTGCTGCAGCAGCTAATTCTGCTGCTGCTAGTGCTACTCCTGCTGCTACTGCTGCTCCTCCCGCTACGGCTGCTGTTGGAACGTTCATACTCGCCTTGTCATTGTTCAATTGCCCGTTCTTCTTCGCCCAATAGTCAAAGTCCCACTGGAGTAATTTTCTGAGAGATGGCTGGGTCCTCGAAGTGGTTGGACCGGTGGTTGAGCCAGCTAGCGGGGTGTTAGGTGTCGCTCCTGCTGTCAGAGCTGTACCTACTGTCACTCCTGCTGTCAGGGTTGTCACTGCTGCGGCTGTAGCTTGTGTTGCTCCTGCTACCGGGGCTGTAGCTGATCCTGTTGCCGGGGCTGTAGCTGGTCCTGCTGCCGGGGCTGTAGCTTGTGTTGTTCCTACTGCCGGGGCGGTGACTGCCCCTGCAGTGGAGTTAAGTAGCGGGCTGTGTGGATCGATATATTCCACTATCATTCTATCTAATTCGGCTTCCACGGCGAGCCTCCACATCTTTTGCCAGGCACCGGTGGGGCTGTTGGTTCCGTGTAAAGTCCTCGTAATCTCTGTGCCCTTCTGCGGAAGATTCTCCACCATAAACCGATATGCAAGGCAAGTGATAATCTGCTGCTGTAAAGCAATATCTCTTCAGTGCTCCACAAAAGCTTCATAGAGAACTTTGGACTGCTCATTTCTGATGAGGCTCGTCTCTCTTAGCGTCTGGATCGCTTCTCGGTACTTGAGGCCTTCCCGTCCGGTCTTTATTGCAACAAATACACATACGTTGGATTGGAACTTGTCTCGTTCTGCTGACAATAGTTGTGGATCCTTCGACCACTCATTCAGCAGACCTGAGATATATTTGAGAAGAAATTGATTCTCTATGCCATCAAATAGACTCTTTAGGGACCTCCGATGTTCTTCTCGCCAAGACTTTTCAACTAAGTAAAAATAACTAGTGTTATGTTCTGATTAACGCAAGTAGTTTTCTCGGGTCAATTTTACTTACTCGTATCTGTCGTTTGCAACTCCTTATCCTCAATAAATCGGTCTAAGCATTCCTGCAATTGATTCACGGTAGGAGAGTGGGAATATTCTGGTTTTGATTCCCAAAATTGTTGAAGAGATAGCCGCATTTGGTCTAAAGAGTCTAAATGACTCGCTTGTGTAGTATTGGCGGTACTTGAGGATCTGGCAGACTGCATAATATCATGTATTGCCGCCTGGAGCCTAACCCAGAAGCCCAGTAGCAAACTGTCAGTGTCCTCATGAGTGCTCTTTCCCAAGTACTCTAACAGCAGCTTGCATAAATCCCGGGTGAGAAGCAGCGCAGAAAACCTTTCGATCTGTTTGATGAATTCGGCTGGTGCAAGTTCAAACTTAGCATATGCACCTTGATAGTCTTCGGACATGTTACTGGAACTATCTTTGTCCAAAGGGAGGATAAAGCACTTGAGCCAATCATGTTCCTTATAATATGAACGCACGCCATCATTCGAATCCGAGATATATGCCACTATATCAAACCAAACGTCAGGTTTGACATGTTCGAATTATTTCTTGTTGACTCTCGAGAAAAGAACCTGATTGATTCTCTCAAGAGGCAAATGCAAAGCTTGGAGTTTCGTGGATAATGCTCCCTCTTTAATCATCCGAGACATTTCTTTACGGTAATAGAGTGTTACAGCTATACCAATGGGTATTGAAGGGTACACTAGAAGTGTTAGCGTCCAATTAAAGACGTATACTTCAATAATGTTGGCTTACAATTGTGTCTTTCGTTTACCGTAGATCCCAACGAAACGGCGACCCCAGCGATTAGAACTATGGACAATCCAGTAGTAAAAGCACATATCCAGACACAGAGTGTAATCAGAGCAAGTGTATGTAGTAAAGAATTGGGGGAGAAGGCATGATCAAAGACGTCGAGTAACCATCCATAAAGCTGACCGCCCGCGAAGGAGATCAAAAGAAGGGCTACAAGACAGGACACAATGAGCATTTGTTCATACGGTATCTCGCCTGAAAGACTTAGCATTTTTGCACCGGTTAAGCAGGGTAAGGATATTAACTTACGCGCGCCATAGTCAGAGACGGTACCCGAGTCCATTTCTCTTCAGAGAGGGTGACTTGATAAGTTGAAATATTTTTGAAGTAGCTATCCAGCCTGACCCAACTTCTATTAGCGCCAATGAATGAACGCCCGTGAATGGCTGTTCCCGGAGCGGTCAAGCGGGGTCCAGAAGAATTATTTACGACGCGTCTGAGATCTGTAGTTACTTGCGGACTTGAGTGTGCATTGAGGCATTGACGATTTGTGATAAAATAGGGCAAAGACGTCCCCAAAGCTTCCAAAGGAAAAGAGTCATAATAKAGCTTGATAATGGCAGAAGACTGAGCTGAAGATAACCGCTGACACCTGCTCGCTTCTTGGTGTGATGGGTCAAACCCATTGACGCTGAAACGCAGCTGAGGCTGCTTACTGGCGCCGTGTTGAGCAACTGGTAGGCTAATAAAGTCCTTCTGCCGCACAGAGTGCAGAAAGGTGTCAGCTGTCTGCATAATGCTGCTTCTATTTCGGAGTCTTCCAACCAATGGAGAACAATCGTAGATGTTTGGTGGCTGATTCAGCCGCTTTTGCCAAGCCAACCCATCGGATGGAGCACCAGGCTGAAGGCAATACTGGTGAATAAATAACAGAAGCAAATATAATTGCATAAAGTGCAGCCAAGTTAGGCTCTCTGAGGATCCAGAACTTCTCCATTCTTGCTTGCCCCCTATGCTCGTTTGCTGTGCCCCGGTGCTTCTTCGGTGCTACCCCGTGCTCCATGCCCTCATTGCTCCCTCGTTAATACGACTCTGCTCCCTTTCCCGAATGGAAACGGCAATTTCCAATCCTAAGTCCAGGGTTTATATAATATATATATGTATATGTGGGTTATGGGGTGAGATGAGGTTTTGGGGAGATGTGATATCTCACATGTTGATAGGTAGTTATATATATGGTTTATGGTGTGAGAAGAGAAGTGGTATGGGGAGGTGTAATCTATTGATTGATTGTGCTAGGACTGAGAGGGTAGAGCTTCGGTAAGGGATGCGTGAATTGGTGGTATGGCGAGTCTTGGTGTTTGATATACTTCTGAAAGATAAATGCGGTGCACTCATAGCTAGGGGATGTAAATGGCCAGAAAAGATAGTAGGGATTGTTTACACAGGTGCTTCCTCTGATCACCGCTGTTGTTTCGTGTGCTTTTGGCTACAGTAGAGGGCAGAGATTTGGTTAGACAATTGCTTTCTCCGATTACTGTAGTCGGCAATAACGGACAGCCTTTCACATGCATTCTTTTTCACAGCTTCGGGGACCAACGTTAGACCGGTTGAACGGCATTTTGACGCATTCGTAGCATGACCGTGTCGTCGTTAGCATGCCTTAGCTTCATCGGACCTCGATTCCGCTTGCTATGACATTTGTCCGCAATGCCATGGTACACGTAGTTGCATGATCACAGTTTCGGACATTGCCATGAGATGCGTGTCCTCCAGAGGTAAATCCGGTACCCACTTTACAGCTTTAGACTCCGCCGCGTGCGTAAGGGTTCTTAATCCGTTTTTCCTTTCATTTGGTCGTGGTTTCGTCTTCCTCTTTAGAAGCAGGTTGCGTCTGTTCGGTTGACTTGGCATCTGGATCGACGCTGGCGAGTAAATCGTCGATCTTTCGCTCCAAAGCAGTGAGCTGGCTTTCCATAGCCGCTGCCGTCCTTTCTCCTCTGTCAAAGAAAAGGAAGATTCGCGTTAGCTTTACAGTTGACGCTGACGTAGCAGCTACTGGTTTCGCTTATTGGTTGTGCGGAGGAAGATACGGGGTACGGGATGCGGGAAGCAATATGGTGAAAAGGAGAATGCCGTACTTTGCTAGATCCTTGAATGCCTATGATGCAACAATTAGATTGAGTGAGCATTTCTCCGATGATCGATGATAGTGCCATCTATGGCGGAAAATTGGGATCTCTGTACCTGAGCGAAATCGGCGTCATTATCATGAGAGGCTGCAGACTGGATTGGCCGAGACGAAGCCATCATCTGAGATAACACGAGGATGTATGCTGGATTTCGATGGATTTTGATCGTATACGGTTAAATGGTGGGGGGCAGGGTGGGGTTGTTGGTGCCAGGGCGGAAGGGCGGAAGTAACGGGAGCATGACGAATAAATGCGATGACTGGTGGCGTATGACATAATCAAGCTTGTGCAAGCATGGTCTGATGCATACACGGAAATGCTATTTAGGCAGAATTGCATAAAGCTCTGTCGTTGTACGATGTGGATAACAATATATGATCGCGCGGTACCTTACTCCGGCACTAATATTAGCTGGGCGCGGTTATGGTTACTCCTATGAAGTAAATACTTATAGCTATTGCACACTAATGGAGAACACAGTCAGATGTTACAATTTCCATTGGAGATGATGCCATATTCTATACCGCTCGTCTTGCTCACCCCACTGCATTCTTTACCGAAGTGGAGAACATCTATCTCAACGGTCTGGGGTCATCGGACCCCAACCCTAATGGACCATGGATGTGAGTGTGGGTGTGCTTGGCATCTACTGTCATCGTATCCTTGTGCTATCATCGCTCCCCCTACTACAGACAAGTGGAAGCGAGACATGGAATGCTCGTCACTCGTGCGACCTGTAGTCGCATACGCATACGCATACGCTCGGGTTGCAGACGTCTAGAATGGAGCAGACCGATGATACATACGGGGCAGGACGTGCAGTCTGCCCTGCGTCGGCGGCAGCATTCAGCTGCCTGTTGCGATTTGATATACGATAAAATGCCCGATGAGTGGAAGAAGTGCATGCACAGGGGGAGATGCAGGATAGGGTGTCAAGAAGGGTAAGTGCCGAGTCAATTCGAGCCTCTGTGCAGGAAGTGGAGATGGGGAATGGGAAAGGAGGTGGGAGAGCATCATCGCTCGTCTGTATCCTTAGCCCTTTCGGATGTAAGATACAATCATCGTCAGATCTTGATGCAGTTCGATGTTGAGTGAGGCTAAAATATGGAGTAGACGAGCGGGAAGTGCTTACTTAATCAGAACCCCGAGCGGCAAAGGTGGTTAAGGTAACATCCCCCAGTGTCTGTCCCTCCAAGATCTCGATGAACAACATTAACTTGAGATGGGCCTCACATTGGGCCTAGCATGCCCCGGACCCTTGGACCCTTCTTCTATCACCTTCTTTCCCACTGTTTTTCATTGTCCATACACGGACCGAGGATCATCGACTTTCTGTTTCGCCATGCAAACAACTTCCATGCAATTATTGTGGCCTCCACCAAGTGGCATTATCAACGCCATGATCCCCATTCTACCCACCACCACAACCGCCACCACTACCTCTAGTACTACGATCCCTACTATCAACACTATCACTCCCTTCCCAATCTCTCCTGCTACTCTTTTGCCCTTGCCCTTTATAACGTTCCCAGCGCAAGACCGCGGGCCATCCCTGCTTGCCACACGACTCGACAAATTCAATGCTCTCTCCACATTTGACTTCTTATCTGGATCGTGATCTCCCAGACTGTGGTCCGGCTACATTCTAACCCCTATAGGCAGCGACATCATCGCTTGACAAACCACTTACTCCACGCATCACCTCCCGCTTTTTACTGTACGACTGTATTTTTGCGGACCCTGAACGCTACCACCCTCAATTCTACCCTACCGCTTCACGACCTCAATCGATCCCCCCTCGGACCCTTGAGAACTCCAACCTCCCCCACTATTACCTCATTCTCTAAACACCATCACCGATCCTTCGCATATTCTCTTTCGAACGCACTCTATTGCGCACACTCCATTGACGCTGTCTATGGAAACACCAGCACTTGGTCAACCACAACATATACGGACAACCTCCATGGGACTCGTGCAGCGAACCTCATCCATACACCATTGTGCTTCAAAATTTTCACGCCGTCATAGGAATTGGACATCAGATCCGCCTCCCTGGAGTTCGCAGCGTTGATGACTGATCTCACGGACATTCTGTCTCGATTGGGCCTCGCGCAATACCTACACGTCTTCACATATGAAGGATTTGAGACATGGGAAACATTGTTGGATATTACTGAATCTGATCTGTACGGGTCATTCCAAGTCTACTAAGCTTGAAGCAGGCTGACAGCGTCAATAGAGAGGCTTGTGGAGTCAAACTCGGACATCGTAGGGTCAGTCAAGCTGCGATCTCAGTTTTATCCACTTGCCAAATCACGGAGCTAAAGCTAAGGCAGATCCTACAAAGGGAGATTGGACTTGCGCGAGGGGTGAGTGTGGAGCAGCTGAGCTCACCCACTGCTTCGGTATCATCTGCTAGAGCACATGAAGCTGCGTCGGAGTCAAATAGGCCAACCGAAGGAAATCGTGGTAATGTGGTGGGTGGTAAAAGGAAATACCGGCGTCACCCTAAGGTAAAAATCTACAAATCCATCACGTCCAGCCTCGTGTTGACGTCATTCCTACTGTCCACAGCCCGACGAAAACGCCCCCGAAAGAGCACCCTCGGCCTACGTGATATTCTCCAATAGTATGCTTAGCACATCTCTTGTACAGTTGGAGTACTGACGGCTGCAAGGGATACGAGAAGAATTAAAGCCTGATAACCTCTCCTTCACTGCTATTGCAAAAAAGGTTGGAGAGCGCTGGCAGGACCTCACGGCTGAGGAGAGAGAGCCTTTCGAAATGGAAGCTTCAACAGCAAAGGAGAAATATCATGCTGAGATGGCAGAGTATAAGACTACCAGATATTACCGAGAGTACCAGCAATACTTAGCTGAGTTCAAAGCTAAGAATTCCTCGACTTCAGGTACACAATCTTTTTATGGAGGACTAGTATCGAAGCTAAAGTGTAATCAGAGGGCAAACGGCCCAAATTGGTCCAAGAAGAGAGCACAGCAAGCAGCGGAAGTGTGGCAAGCCAGACTGAGTGCCAAGATTCGCCCCTTAATAGTGTTGATACAAGGCAACGAAGGTTCGAATCTATAGGCTCAGGAGGAACATATACATCCGCGAGATCTACTAGCGGACTTCCGTCGCCTTCTAGCATTACGTCCGGGCCTCCTGTATCACGGGCAGGCATATCCTCGATTGTCCCATTGGGCACAGCATCCTCAATGCCTGCGTCACCATCTACACCATCCCTACGCAGAGAATCATCCATCGCATCTTCGTACCAAAGTACAGGGCAAGTACGGCCTTCAATCGAATCCTTTTCGGAGCAAACGGGACCGCTTGTATTAGCTCAGCAACCCCATCGTATTCTAACCCTAGACAACAAAGATGCCCAAACAGCAAACAGCTATTCCCCGGGTCTTTTCAATCAGACAAGGTCCCCACGTCGGTCTAGCCCACTCGATACGCCTCGACGCTCCACTCGTATACCTACTTTACTGCAACAACATACCTCGGAAGAGTCCTCCAAATCCTCAATTGTCTCTGGCTTGTCCAACGCCAGTACGGCTGCGTCTTCCCTCTTCACGCAGCCAGTAACGGTTGATGAGGAGAAGAAGGCCACCATGGCTCTTCCACCTCTTTCGATGGTGACGAGGCTACCGGCTAGCGGCCAATACTATGATTCGGCGAGATCTCAGGATCTGCATCAACTTGTAAACCGAAAAGCGTCATCATATATTCAACAACAATCTCCGCACTCTCCTTTCAGTCCAACCGCATCCACAGGTATGAAGTTCGAATCTCTCCAACTCCCATTGCCATACAACATTTCGTTTGGACAGCGCCCATTACCACGGCCCGAACACGAAGGAAAGCTGGCTAACATATGCGATATCCAAGATGTCAATCGGGAGAGACACTCGCTCCAGAATCTTACCCTCGGTCAAGACCATTCCAGTACTCCAACTTCATCAAACGCGCGATCCCTCCCCGAACCGCAGCATCCTCCTCACCGCCCCGACTTGCCGACTCTTCCATCCATGTCGCGTGACGACCCATCAGATCCTGCTCTTCSGCCAGATGCAGATCCCCTTTCTGTCCTGGCCTACGCCGGTCGTATGGTCGGCCAGGAATTCCATCCACCTTCCTGAACCTTAATAATGAACCTTTTACATGTGTCTCAATAGCATACACGCTTGTGCCACTGGCATGAGATCAGCTGGAGCAAACCCCTCATTATCTTCCTGTATCATGTTTTGCCATACACGAAATTGGAACAGCCGCAAATGGTTGTCAGGCGTCATTCCAAAAAGTCGGGTTATTGTTTTCGCCCTGGCTGGGTTTCTACTTACCTAACTGACCGAATTTTTATGGACGGGGGCTTCCATAACGGAGAGCTGTTTTTAACGTTGGGAGGCAATATTGTGATGAGCCATGAGCCATGAGCGATGAAGCGATGAGCATGGGCATACCTTTTATCAAAGAAAGGTTTGCTTCACAACTTCTTTTCAGCAAACTTGTATATTAAGGCTTTTTTACATCTAGAGCGATACCCTTACAGTTACCTAGTAGAATTTGCTGAAAACAATTACCAATTTGCCTGCTGAGCCTCCCCAGGCCGGATAGCGCAAAAACCTGACCGCATTCTTAATTGCATAGTGAACCCATAATTCATGAGCGAAGCAAAAGCCGTGTCCGCGCGGGAAGCTGGATGACAGTAAGCACAAAGATTCACGAACAACCCTAACTGACGTCTTCCGACTATAATGCTACAAGATCATCCAGCATCTCCATTCAACGCTACCCATCCATCGCTACTCCACCATCCGGAAACATCACCTTACAATCAAGACCACTCCCATCCACCATAACCCCAACAACATAAGAACGCCTCACCACCCCACTCCACCCCATTTATCACCGCCGCCCAAGACAAACGAGCACCTCTCGCACTCCCAGCTCATACCCCATCCTATGATCCTATCATACCCCGTCCCACCCCATCCCATCCATCCCATCTTATCCTATCCCATCCATCCATCCATCTCTCAACTTAAAGTCAAATCTGCTGTTCGTTCAGTTCAAATCGTGCATCCACTCAGTCAGTCAGTCAGTAGAGGCGAGCGATTCTTGCATCTAGCAGCTCCAAAAAAAGGAAAAAAATATGAAGGGGATGTGGGTTCTGTGCTGCCTATCTACCTACCTACCTACCTACCTTATCACTTACCTTATATATGCCAAAATCCTCCTCCGCGCTATTAATTTGGCCCTCACGGCGACTTGCCTATCCTTTCTTTTGATGTTTGAGTTTGATCTCCGCGTTGGTGCCAATCTTTCCCCTTTTCTGCGCGCTGTTTTCGATTCATTTGTTGGGGCTGCTGGACTGTTAGAGGGTTTTGTGTATGTAGTAAAAAAAGCTCTTGGGAGTGGGGCAAGGTAAGCGAAAGGTGCTTGATAAGACTCAGTCGTATTTATTTTTTTCGTGAATATCCATGTATGTGCTTGGGGTGGGGTATATTGCTTGCTAGGGCAGAGGTTTGATGGATKTTCTTTGAGCAGGTATGTCCAGACCTTTCTTTGGGGAAAAGCATATCGAAGTATCTGCGTAGGTAGCCAATCGCTATCTATGTGTTAGGTAGATGTTGAAAGTATGTTCGTTCCGACTATGTTGTATAGTTCTACGAACTCTGCTGTGTTATGCAAGAGAAATGCTATACTCTCCCACAAATCCAAACCCAAACAAAACCTCCCCCGGGGATATTAAAACCTCTTCCCCTTCTCCCCCCTCAACACCCCCCACGTCTCCCCCACCCACTCCACCCCCCAATCCACCACCGCCTTCACCAAGCCCTTTTTCCTTCTCCTCCTCCCCTCCCCCATCGTGGTCGCTCCCAACCCCCCTCCATCACCACCACTCCCTACACCACCCATCCCACCCATCCCACCCACCCCTACCCCACCACCAGTAGCATACTCACTCCCCATACTCGGCAACACATTCTCACCCGCGCTCAAACTGACAAATAGAGCGAATGGCACGAGCCAGACACATATTCCGAAATAGGAAGCTATTTCGGTGAAGGAGGGCATGGAGGGGGTGGTGTAGAGGGAGGAGGTGGGGTAGTGGTTGTAGGTGGAGTAGGAGGAGGAGGAGGAGGTTGGGGGGTGGGAGAAGTGGTGGAACCAGAGGAAGTGGTTGAGGAAGACGAGGACTAGATGGGGGGGAGGGGGGTGTTAGTGGATTGAGCGAATGAGTGGGGTTTTTCCCGAGGGGAGGAGGGACGGTTGAACGGATGGGAGAGGATTCGGTAGATCTATATATATATCGGAAACGACGCAGGGGGCTTTCACTCACGACAACTCAATATAAACACCGGATCCGTCAATTTCACAATCGGAAAATGTCTCAGATTCCCCATATACACAGCATGACTTGCTATACTGACAGCAGAGAGGAGGAAAGGGAAGCGGTCGATGAGCGCGAGGAGGGCTTGGATGGCGATGATGGTGTAGATGAGGCGGGTGAGAAGTTTGCGCGCGAGGACGGTGTGCTCTTCGACTAGTTCGGAGAGGTAGTAGAGACCGCTGGCTGGGGAGGAGGAGGGGTGTCAGTGGTGGTGTTATTGTGGGTGTTTTGGGGGGGGTTGGGTTGGGGGAGGGAGGGAGGAGGTACCTATGGCGAGGGTGAGGAAGCCGAAACCGAGGAGGACACCGGCATAGCCGACGAGGGGGAGGATATACATTTGTTTAATGGCTTTGGGGGTGGGGCCATGGGAGGAATGAATGATTGGGGGTGGGTTTGAGCTGGGGGAGCTCTGGCGCGGAGGTGAGCAGTTCTGCTCCGCTCGGGAAAGTTTCCTTGTGGAGAAAGTTGCCCACGGAAAATGGTGTTTTGATGGTGAGCTTCGAGCAATCAATCTTCTCTACAGTCGTTTATGGCTTTACGAAATTCTACGACATCGATGCAGTGATGGAAGACCATTGAGTTCTCCTATAACCTCAACCTCCTACAACCATGTCTCGGCCAGAAGATACCCTGTACATACCCATTCCCACCACCCCCCCATCGCCCGTTTCCCAAACAGCCCCACAACTAACCATCCACCCCTACCAGTCCACCCGACCTCTTCTACAATGACGCCGAATCTCGTAAATACACCACTTCCTCCCGCATCCAATCCATCCAAGTCGAAATGACCCACCGCGCCCTCTCCCTCCTCGGTCTCACCTCCCCCTCCCTCATCCTCGACATCGGCTGCGGTTCCGGTCTCTCCGGCGAAATCCTCTCCTCCGTACCCCCTCACATCGGCGGCCCTCATATCTGGATCGGTATGGACATTTCCGCATCAATGCTGGACATAGCACTACAACGAGACGTGGAGGGGGATCTACTATTAGCGGATATCGGCCAAGGCGTTCCCTTTCGCGCAGGCACATTTGATGCCGCGATCAGTATCAGTGCGATTCAATGGCTGTGTAATGCTGAGAGTAGCTATACGTCGCCGCAAGGGCGGTTTGCGCGGTTTTTCAATGGGCTGTATGCGAGTTTGAGGCGGGGGGGGAGGGCGGTGTGTCAGTTTTATCCGAAGAATGAGTTGCAGAAAAGTATGGTTAGTGCGGCGGCTATTAAGGCGGGGTTTGGAGCTGGGTTGTTGGAGGATGGGGCGGGGACGAAGAATGTGAAGGTTTATTTGGTGTTGAGTGTGGGTGGAGGGGCGATTGAGGGGGTTGTGGAGGGGATGGAGGGGGTGAATGTTGAGGAGCGGATGGGGAGGAAAGGTGAGGGGAGGAAGAGGGGAGAGGAGGTAGGGAAGAAGGGAAGAAAACAGTGGATATTGAGTAAGAAGGAGCAGATGGAGAGGAAAGGAAAGGTTGTGAAAAGGGATTCGAAGTTTACRGGGAGGAAAAGACGGGTGCAATTTTGATGGTAGGGGAAGAGAGTGAGCTCGGTTTCTACTGATATTAGCGTGGCGCTGAAGGAGTTAAATGGATGGATTTTTGAGGTTGTTGAGGAATWAAGATGACTGTTTGTACACTAGCAAACGAAGTATTTATAGTCATCCAACATACTGCTCGTATCCTTCCGGGTATCCATTGCCGCTATTGTATATACATGAGTGATTACTGTTGACTTATGCAGTAGCTTCCATGTGACGTAAGACCGCTTTGGTGAAGTCGTGGGTAGTGTTGTTGCCCTTCATGTCTGGTGTTCTCACTTTCCTGAAGCAAGCGTCAGCGGAATACTTTTAGACATACAGTTCAATACATACCCTTCTAGAATGACATCGTAGACCGCCTTTGATATACGATTAGCATGCTCATCAAGACCCAAATGCCGCAACAGCATCGAGCCAGAGAGTAGCATTGCAGTAGGATTAGCTTGATCCTTGCCCTTGATATCCAGACCGACATGCCGACATCCAGGCTCGAAAACGGCAACATCGCGGCCCATGTTGCAGCCGGGCACGATACCTGGGCCTCCCACGAGAGCAGCACCAACGTTCGAGAGAATACCACCGTAAAGATTAGGCATAACCATGACATCAAATTGTTGAGGTCTGGAAACAGCTTGCATGGACGCGTTATCAACAATCATGTCATTGACAGTTAGCGTGGGGTAATCCTGGGCGACCCTGTGGAAGGTATCTCTGAACAGACCATCGGCAAGCTTCATAATGTTCGCCTTATGTATGCAGGTGACTTTTTGCCTGTGGTTTGCAAGGGCAAAACTAAAAGCGAATTTGGCAATACGCTCGGATTTGGCCCGGGTAATGATTTTGAGGGATTCGACAACGCCCGATACGGACTGATGCTCTAAACCAGAGTATTCGCCTTCGGTGTTTTCTCGGATTATGCACAGATCTACATTATCATGTCGTGTCTTGTAGCCAGGGATGTTCTTGATAAGGACAATTGAGGCATAGATGTCGAGTTCTTGCCGTAACGCGACATTGAAGGATTGATGTCCAGATCGTTCCACGGGGGTATGTAGAATACCTTTATAGAAGATTAGTATGGCAACCAGGCGGCAATCCTCAATGACACACACCTTTGAGACCAAGTTTATTCCTCTTCAACGAAGCAATGGACTCGCGGAATAGCTCCTCGGAATGCTTATCTCCAGATTCGACGCCCGTAACATCAACCTGCTCCCACTCGATGGGCACGTTATCGGCTTTGAAGATTGTCTTAACAGACTCGGCCACCTCAGCACCGATACCATCACCTATGACAGGTATCAGCTACCATTCAAGGGCCCCACTTTCCCTAATATTGAACAGCGCACCAGGTATAAGCGTTGTTGTGTATTTCCCACCAAACTTGGTAGGCTTAAATATATCAGACTGCACTGTGGCCAAAGCTGTTTATATGTAAGCGACCGCTTGGGATCATGGGTCAATTGTATTTTCGTACTTCGTGCCAGTGGTGGACCTGCGCGCCATTGAGTAGTTCTCGAGCCTCGCAGTAGGCACTGATCCACAAGAGGTATTAATTAGCACTCTGCTTTTGTGTAAAGAGCAAAGCTGGCTCTAATTACCTGCGAGGCGTTTGTAGAGCTCCGGGCCAGCATATTGAACGCTGGAGGAGTACTCAGTCGTTGTGAGGATAAGTGATGGAGGTTGGCGCCAAGAAGCCTCTCATGCAGTTTCAAAGTCGCGGGAGTTTTGCCAATCCTTGGCATTCAAGCAACATTATCCTCGCGACTTTTCACGCATATAGATATCATCTTCTCACATTATTGTTATATCCACATTCTAAGTAACATACCTCTTGAGATGCTAGAAATCATCAGATAGTTTCTCCATAAGCGTGAAGCATCTAGCATAATGGCAGCTAGGACAATGCCATCCCACAATGGGCCCCCCCCAAAATCTTCACTTCCTCCAAATCAAACGTAAGTCTTACCGCCCTATGATTCTACATTCCAAGCTCTGAAATTGTTACACAGCTGATCCTTTATAGTCTCTATCTCACCAACCTTCCCGAAAAGATCCAGAAGACCGATCTGCGCCTATCGTTATATACCCTCTTCTCCACCTACGGCCCCGTTCTCGATGTTATTGCTGTTAGAAACAACAAGATGCGAGGACAGGCGCATGTAGCTTTTCGAGACGTGCATACGAGTACGCAAGCGATGCGGGCGCTACAGGGGTTTGACTTCTTTGGGAAGGAGATGGTAAGGACCATAATACCCCAAACGGGTTTATCAGCATCTGTTAACGTACACTTGTGTTACAGAAGATACAATATGCCAAAGGCAAATCGGACACGATAGCGAAGCTAGACGGCACGTATCGAATGCCTGTTGCTGCAGGAACTGAGGTTACGACGACGGAGTTGCAGCAATCAATATTCGGAGCGCCGCCTTCCTCATTGCCACCGCCTCCGCCAGCTCCCGCCGGGAGTGCAAAGGCACTTGAAGCTGCGAAGAAGGTTGAGATGGACGTTGATGGGAAGGAGGAGGAGCCGAAGGGTGTGAAGCGGGCCAGGGAAGAGGAGAGTGATGACGAAGGAGCACCTATGGAGGAGGATAGTGATGCGCCTATGGATGCTAGCTCAGATGAGGACGACTAGGATGTTCATATCGCTTCATAAGATCGTGACCTTGGCATTCGAGCGAGCATTGCTTGGTGTTGGAATACAGTGCTGCCTTTCGCATTGGAAAAGCTGGTGGCTTAAGCGAGTTGGCTAGGACCATCCCCATGATATTCGGAGATCTGAATCAAAGTCCGCCAAATGTCACTAGTGGCCATTGCATTGAGGTGTCTTTGCTAGCATGATAGCTTTCGGCAGACTCAGCCCAACCGCAGCGCCCACGATGCCAATCCAGATCATGAGATACTCCACTGGACTAGCGTCTTTGTCAACTCCCTTCAGATAAGAATCCATAGCCTCTGCAGTGTTGCAGGGATGCACCCAGAAGCACGGAAAATCTGTCATTGGATGATGCTGAATATACCCCTATCAACTGAGCCCAGAAAYGTGGGTGCTTTTCGCTTACGGTCATACCAATGCCTCCCATTACGCCTACTTGCTTTGCTGCATCTCGAAGATGATGTGGCACAAGCATTTCGTAGACCTTATCGATACTGAGCGACTTTATATGCGGGGTGTCGTGAATAAGAAAGTAGAGGACAGGGACTTGGTAGCTAGTTGAGTAGATAACATGATATTCTACTGATGATGAGATGGTGGATGCTGGGGTGTGATGTATCGCCGCCTGTAGCACCATAAGATCACCTATCCTCTCCGACTTGGCGAGGGTTTGAGTGACTGGTCTCACGTACGTCGTCCTCATCATTCGCACTATCGCTATCAGGCGTAGGATCAATGTCCTCGGTAACCGTAGGGTCAGCAGAGCCTTGTTCTGGTAATACATTGAAACTTAGACGCCGGGAGATGACAAGAAATCGGATTCGGTCCTAGAATATCTTTAAGCGTATATAGAGGCTAAAGATGCTTCTGCGTCTATCAACAACGAATGAAGATAACAGAGTGATGGCACATGGACGCTAAAGCTTCCATTCGAGAGCAGCTAATGCGAGGTTGACAGCAACCACAATCTCGCCATGCAAACATTGCATTATCTTACCTCTTGACGATATTCAAAGTGTGATTCGCTCTGACCAGACTTCAATGCAAGCCCACATAGTTCTTGACATGCGTCTCCGAACCTGTGTTCAGAGATAAAGCCCAATGCAACAGATGGCCGGACAGGCATTATCAGGCTATCTTTGGTAAGAAAGGGTTGCAAGCCTGTCCCAGCGAACGTCGTTGGTTGCCTACATCAGATAACAATTGAGCATATGACCCCGTTTAGCTCTATCAGATTCATGACAGTGGAACGAGGTGGTGCACGACGCATGTCTCGCTAGAACCGATGAAACAGTTATCGACCCGATTCGGACTCGGCGTGCATATTGAACGTTGTCAAACTCGGCAGTGCTCGGCGACAGGTGACGAATAGAGCTTTGAAGGATTCATGGTGGCTTCAGCTACGACTCACGATTTGCCGGGTGGAGAGAATCTTGATGCGCTGTTAAGATAGCTCTATACTTGTAGCGTTAAGCATATCTGGGACCAATTGGTGGATCATCCAAAGGTCTGGTTCGCTTGCCCACTAATGACTTCATATGGCGCAGTACCCGCAAACTGTGGCTGTGCAGCTGCAAGATCAACACTCCCAGCGGCGTTATCCACTGATATTCATCGGATACGACGACCGCTTAACCGCTTGCATTGTGATATGCAGTTCGACTTGCATATGCTTTGCTCATGATCCAGATGTTTGCTTCGGAGATTCCTCCACTGTCGACTTCAGATTACATCACAAGAAGCACCGACGTGTTAAATCCTTGGTATAGAAGTACAATCTTCCAAAGTTTTCGAATCACTGTTGGAAGCCTTCTTCACACGATCCTGCTGTATATCAGTGAAATAGCAATTGTTGAAATCCTATTGTTACGGGAGATGAATCGCAAAGTTTGCTGGAACCTATGGGCAACGAACTAGCATGCTAGCATGTTAGTGTGGCTGAAAATTGCCCGGTTTCCAAGAATATATTAGCCGGGATAAACAGTTCGATCGTCCCTCTCCAGCCCTGCCATTTCCACCTGTCTTTCAATTGTCTGCTTCACTTACATTCTTTTTCACCTCTCGCTCGTTAATTATTGTTACGCATCTGAGGCATTGGATGTGGCTGCTGTCCTTCGAATGCTGCGAGATCCGAGACATGGCCATACAGCCCTGATTCTCGCCTTCGACACAGCCTCGAGCTGAAGACGCATTTTCCATCACTGGGTGCCCAAGCTATAGTGAATGGTTGACACACGCAGTAACGACGACACTTCGGATCCATCTCCTTTCCAACTCTCGTTCAACGGCTGTATATACGCTTCGTGTCTGTTGTTCTCGTGTTTACTCTACGGTCACCAAGCAACGCAGGCCTCATGCATCGATGACGACCCATTTGCCAACGACATCGAAAGCATCGGTTGCTGAATGATCATGGGTGGCCTATCTGCGCCAGAGAATGCACCGCGAAGGCTTTCAAAGCCACGCACGAACTCGTCGACGACGAACCTTCTCAGTACCTTCTCAGATCACCAAACGGAAACTGCTTCCTCACCTCTCAACTCGCCCGAGATTGACTACTTCGGAGACCATGTGGCAGTCGTGAGCTCACAAGGAGAGCGCCGAAGCCGACGTAAATCTCGGAGCAAGATCAGGGCGTATCTTTACGGGGCCAATGAAGAAGCTATCCAGAATTCATCCGAGGACGATGAGGGCCGCAGTGTTCTTGCGGGTACCGCCCGCAACGTTAAGAAGCGCTTGTCCAGGACAGGATCTTCTATAATGCAAATTCAAAGTGCTAAAGCATCATCAGCCTATCTCTCAAAGTCAGACTCACAAGCGTCAGACCCCGAGGAATCCGCAATGATAGCTGTTCAAATCAAAGAGAAGGCGCATAATGATAGCCTAGCCGCGCAGAACCACGTCAGTTCCCCCGTTGATGATAAGAGGCATGTCGATTCCGTCAGGGCACCTGTACGGAGGAAATCTTTGTATACGCCAGGGATCGCAACCAGAAATGCCAGTGACATCCTCCGGAAGCCTCCACCCTCAGATGAACCGAAGTCCCAGACTGATCGTGACTACTATTACAATCCTGCTCGACCTGAGACGTCGCCTCTTTCGCAGCTGGCCGGCCTCAACCTGAGCGAAGATGGCAGAGCTACACCTTCAAGCATCAACTATCCACAGCTCGGAGGTCTTTTACTTGGTACATTGCGAGTCACGAACGGCATTCCACGGAATGATACACCAGATCTGTTCCGTCACTCGCCTACACCCGAGTCGAAAGTTCATGAAGAGTATTTCACAGCGTCCGAAGGAAGCGTAGCAGGCAACATTTCCGCGACTATGACCCCTTCGAACCTTAGTCCTTTACAACTCCAAAAAGAGCTTCGGGAGATTTTCGAGCTGGATGACAGTATCGTCACTCCGCGAGAATCTTCGGCCGCCAGGCACAAAAAGAGTGACTCTGCAACATCCAAGGCTCATGAATATATAGCAGAACTTGCCGGCAGTCCTTTCTCGGAGAATCCTGGTTCGAGACAATGGTCTGATCATGATAGCTCACTTGACGCTCAGGGATCTGTTACGCCGGGAGCAGTAGGTACTGGATTGCAAAATTGGCGTCAGTTCATCGATGAYGCAGGGGCTAGCAGCGTTGGCAGTCGTACGGCCGAAGACGCCTTTCGTAAACTTAACGGCCACACTCAGTTCATCTCAGAGACTGGGCGACTCTCTGTCCATTCTTCTATGGCATCAAGATATAGCGTCTCAACCGAGGAACCCAAGGTGGACAGCGGATACAGTTCAAATTCTTCCATGAATGCCGCACACCTCACTCTAACAGCCAACGACCAGGCAGAAAGAGTTGGTAGGACAAAATCTGTGGATCCACAGTGGAGATCTTATGATCCTTCAGGCCCCCAAGAGAGGCCAGGCTCTATACCAAAGCAAGGAAGTTACCTGTCCCAGACCACTGCTCCAGCACCCCGTCCGGACTCATCCAACCTAATGCCGCGCCACGTCTTGCCAACTTCTCCGGCAGAACTTCCTTCCTCGCCCTCGTTCCAAACCGTTGACAGTGTCCGGTCCTCAGCTCGGTCATCGACTAGGTCCTCATCTCAGAATCTTGTGCGCAAGCTGCAAAAACCACGACCAAAGTCGCAACCTCCACCAGTGAGTTGTATCACCGTCCAAGGGCATCGTGATCCCGAGGTAGCAAACATTCCCCGTGTACCTTCTATTATTGCCGCTCGGCACGCAGACCGACTTCGCCAATTCCCCTTACTCGAGCATACCTTCCCAAGCTCACAACACACTACTATAGAAGAAACCTCATCAGCTCGTGCGTTTCGGCCTATGCCAGTTCGATTTCCATCGCCTGCAAATGCTCTCGAAGCAGCCACTTCAGATCTCTATCCGTCCCCAGCCATGTCAGATGAAAGGAAGACCTCACGCCCACGAGCTTTGTCAAGGTATCGGTCCAGCTTAATGTTTGACGAGGATGAATACCCACAATCAGCTATCGTTCGATCACCAAGCTGGTCGGAGTTTGGCGGCGGAAAGGCTAATAAAGAGCGCAAGAAGTTAGCTAAAGAAGAAAAAGAGAACGAAAAGAGGTTACTAAGAGAGGAAAAGGAGCTTGCCAAAAGGTTGGAGAAGAACAAGAAAGACCTGGAAAAGCAAATCAAGAAAGACGAGAGCAAGCAGAAGGCAAGCCGTTCTCGTTCGGTATCCAGGACTAGAGCGAAGTCATCTGATGGTCCACCAAGCCAACACGACACGCTGCTAACGATCGCTAATTTTGGAACCGTGACCGAGTCCTTGGGTAGAAGTCCATACGATATAACCACATCCATGTTCTCAAGCGCATCCCAGAATGCCGGCAGCAAGCATCCTCATCAGATTAGTACCTCCATGACAAGGGCAAGGTCCATGGTCGGCATGGACGAGACTGCCGCCGCAGAATCTGCTCGTGCACGTAGCCGGGCCAGAAGTCAAAGTAGCGGGAGGCCACGGCCATTGAGTGGGGGCTCCTACGGGGATGATGATGGTATACCTGGGAGGAGACTTCGTCCTCATTCTCTGCTGATAAATAACGTACCTCCAGTGCCAGCCCTAGCTGCAGTGGATATCAGGGCTCATGATCTCGAGTGGGCTCGCAGCCGTAGGAGGAGTCAAAGCTTTTCTGGGGTCAAGATTGAGACTGACGGTCCGTTCAACGATCGTGGTGGTCTCCCTGGAAGGTCTATTAAACCTTCAAGTATCATTGTGGATGTGCCGCCTGTTCCAGCTCTCCCTTCAATCGAGCGGGTCAAGCAAAGGGAGGCTCAAATCATAAGATCTCGGCCACAGAGCATGGTGGTGGATGCTTCACCAACTCAAGCTCTTACACTGCCGCTAATGGATAAGATAAAGCCTCAGAACGATGGGTTGTCTAATGCCCAGCCTGCAAGCCTGACACCTCCTCGCCAAGCTAAAGTCAGCAATCTTATGCCACGGCTTTGGAGCAAGGGATCGCTGGAGAAGAAAAGTCCGAAAGCCGTTGAGAATCTTCGCATTGGTCATGATAGCAATGACGTATCTTCAAACGAGGACCAGTCGGACAAAGATAGTAGTATTTGGGAGGCGCAACGACAGGCATGGTCTCAGCGCCGCAAATCCGCTGGTGAAGCATTGCTCAAGAATAGATCAAACCAGGACACTGTTACTCTGCCAACGGATTTCGAGGGACCTTATGCACACCAGCAGAACAACCGCCAGTCATTCACGCAGAGGCCTCCTGCAGCCGAGCCACGACGCCTTCATGAAACCAAACAATCTTCAAGGCCCGGACCCAGTCCTCTAGCTCCCTCACGAAAGCCGCCAGCACCCCCTCCTCAAATCTCGCCGCAACAGCAGCTCTACGAGCCTGAAGCCAGCTCATCGCCTTATACAAATAGACCTTCCTCGTATATCGAGCCAATCACTCAACATCCATCTCGACCCAACCCTCGCCCGCTCTCTCATTCAATCACCCGCCAACCTCAAGCCCAGACGCAGAAATCCTCTTCCGCTGCACGAATAATACAAACCTACAGCTCATTCGCACTCCCCCGCAAGCGCATCAGCTCTGGCAACTCCAGCTCCGGCAATTCACCGCCTAATTCCAAGTTTGAGAACCTCACCGGTCGTTACGCAGGAGGTCTCTTGTATGGCTATGAGCCAGGCTGCGGCCTCGGAGGCAGTGCAGGGACCCGAGGTGCAAAGACAGAGGCAAGCAGGAAGAGTGTTGATGTGTCCAAAGGCTTTGGCATTGACTTGAGCGATGTGCCGATCTTTGTGGCGCCCACGTCAGCGAAATGAAATGGCGTGAAGGAAATGTTATTTTTCTACGTCTTTATTTGAGTTTACTCCCTTTTTGGTCTTTTTACGATACACATGATGCATGGCAAAWTTCGAAGTCAAAGATACCCAGAGTTGTTCCTGTTTTTATGTTTTCTATGCTTATGGCATGGTAATAATGCTGGGTTAGGGTAATGGCGTGTGCTGGATATGAGATGCACATTTGCTTGGTTAGCTGTACATACTATTCTATCATCCAATCAATAAGAATAGTAGCCCTAGAATATCCGGTGGCAAAAAACATGCTATTGTGACAAGAAGCTCAATTTCACCATGCTTTTAATACGTGCAGTTAGTCATACACATAATTCTCTTTCATTACTGATCATAATTCCATCTCCTCATCATCTTTCCTCAGCGCAGCCAGAACAATCCTTTTATACCCCTCCACCGCACTTATCAAGTCCCCCATACTCAAATGCTCATGATCAGAATGCGCAACAAGTATATTCCCCGGTCCATATAAATATCTCTTATGTTCTCCATCCAGATTCGGTACATCAGTCCCGTAATTAACTGTCATGGTATCGAAGCCTTCAATATCATGATCAAGATTAACGGGGCCGTAGCCACGACCGTGGAATGTGACTTCAATGTCGGCATCTATGTCTTTGATCGTATCTAGTATTGATTTTTTGACAAGGCTTGGGTCGCCGGCTGCGAGACGTATCCCGATATCTGCGACAGCGGTTTCAGCTATTACGTTAGCGGCTACGCCTCCGTTTATTTTTCCGATATTCAATGTACTGTTGCCGTATTTTTCACTGCTTGGCAGGTCCATTGTTTGTAATGCAGCCAACGCAGAGATGAGCATGTGATTCGCACTCTTGCCTAGCCACGGATACCCGCTATGGCCCGCTTTGCCGTGTGCAGTGATTGAAAACACCAGGATACCTTTGTGGCCTGATGCCAGTTTCAATTCTGTGGGTTCACCGAATATCACAGTATCCCAKTTCATCTGGAGGTCGTTGACGGCATGCATGCCATCGCCTCCGAGCTCTTCGCCGACGACGTAGAGGAGGGATACATCATTGGGAGATATTGTGTTTGAAGCTAGTAATTGTTCGAGAGCGGTGATTTGGGTGGCGACGCAGGCTTTTGCGTCGACGGAGCCACGGCCCCATACTTTTTCTTTTTCGCGTAGAGTGTAGGGATAGAAGGGGGGGACGGTGTCGATATGGCTGGTCAGGAGGACGGGGGTCTGTCGTTTCGAGCCTGGGTAGGCCAGGAGGTTGAATCTTGCATGCTTCTGCTTGGACTGTATAAAGTCGATATACTGCCTTTCGACGGTGTAGTTGTGGTCTTTCAGGTAAGACCCCAAGAACACCCCCACATTGTGCTCGTTATTGGAAATGGATTCGATATTGACTAGATCACGATGCAGTGAGAAGAGCGGACTTTTGTCAATTGCAATTTCATCAGACGCCACTGGCTGCTCGAAGCCAGGAGCATATAGGCCATACTGGAGCTCATAAGTGTAGGCGAGGGTGGCCAGGGCCAGCACGCCAATGAGGGGGTTCTTCATTTTGGACGTGGGAATGGGGAAAGTCAAGCTTTCAACCCAGCTATTGAATGGCGTGGAGTGCAGCCACAAGCTCGGGTGGGAGTCACGTTGATTAGACACTGGCTGAGAGCGTGGGAGTCTTCATGCAGAGTAAGGGCATCATTACGATTTGGGCCCCTTACTTTGGGTAGATGGAGTGCATAAAGCAAGCAATCCCTGTAGATCGTATAGCCCCGGTGCCGCCTCGGAGTGTGAATTGGGTAAGTAGAAGCGCTGAATGTGGTAAAGCGGGCCTTGAACGCGGCTCCCTGGTGCTGACAACCCCGACCAGCTCTTTYTCGCTCGTAAGACTGTGTGTCTTTTGTTTCCTGCACTTGTGCTGACGCTGTCGTTGTGCTGCACTCTCTTCACGCTCGTTTTAAAAACCCTCGCTCAACAGCCGTTTGCTTCTTGTCAGGTACCGAACAACAACTCCGCCGTTGAAATCGGGGCTTGGCTTTCCCGCATGCCGCTAGCTTAGGTAAGAGATCCGCCAGGGCCTGTGTTGACCCTCTAAAAATACACCATATACCGTCGTTGGCCTTGGCCTCTAACTTTTCAATCTCAGGTCTAACAACCACGAAGAATTAATGACAAGCTTCATAATTGCCAGACTACACTGCTCAATCGTAGACAGACAGACCTTCGCTTCAATTCCTTTGCTCCGTTCCTCAGCGCGTGTCTGAAACGTCCCACAGCCTCCTCGTCCGACCCCAACCGACTCCCTAGAACTACCAAAAATTTCCATTGAAGGCACGTGTGCGAAAACTCGACGCTGCAAACAATATCGGATACTGCGGTACACTAGATAGTGGACAAGAGAGTCTTTACATTCGCTTTCGCTGGACGGTCCGATATTCTGTTGCAAGAGTTGATCCTGATGTTGGTGAAGAGGTAGTCTACCCAATTTCCGATACAAAAGCTATTAGATTCGTTGGATACACGGAAGATCGGTCGTTCGCCCACCTTGAGGTTGCTTGAGACCGGTCCTGCAGAATCGGACGAGTTTGCTCGCTCTGTAAAAGCCGGCAAGGTCTGTTTCGGTGCATGCCAACGAAGGTTACCTGCCACACGAATACTGTTCTCCTACATTGAGACAGTATCGAACAAGCTTCCCAACTCTTCATATGCCGATCAAGATACCAAAAGGTTTCCAACGCCGGAAATCTGCTGGCAATGACCTCGAAGAACTTCCAACACCCCCAGAGCCCTCATTCAAAGTCTTCGAACGTCCCCAAAGCACAAAGTCTTTCGATGGAGGGAATAACCTGAAGCGTATGAGTGTTGCTCGGCCGCTGAGCGCTGGACGATTTGGGGACGAGCGAAGCGCTGTGGGCGGAAGACCTGATCCTAATACTACTAACCGGTATGTTACACAATGGAATCGGACAAGCGCGGATGGCTAATATATTAAAGGGGCAGTGGCGGTACCAATAACTCCGCCTCAAGCGGGGGACACAATGATACTTCTTCATCTTCTGCGCGTTTCAGTTCCACCTCGACCTTGCCATCGTCGACGGACATCCCCCTCGATAATCATTCACCTTCGAATGTTAAAAGCCCCTATGACATATCCCCTCCTCCGATACCAGGTTCAAACCCCCTGTCTTTTCGCACGGCCGGCCGAACTTTCTCGTTCGGCCGTAAGAAGGTGGGGTCGCCCGCTTCAATCTCGCAAACGGGATCCCGAACTTCAACAGAGCAGAGGCCGTCGAATGATAACGCGAGTCTCAATCGGCCAAGAGCCATGACAGAAAGCAGCTACGCCAGTGGAAGCACTGCAACACCACCCAAGCTCCTAGACGCAGGCCTAGACTTTGGGCAGTCAGATCTTGACAGTTTCGGAACCATGTTTGAAAGCTTCGGAAAGAGGCAGAGTCAGCTCGTAGAAGAACCTGCCGCCATGGCTGGTGCTAAATCAGAGAGCCCGGTAAGCTTCAAACAAGATATATGAGTGAATGTAGATACTGATGGCTTGTAGGAGCCCATGTCTGCGTCGGATTTCAGAACACCACCGAAAGCATATATGGGCGATCGGATGCGTGATACCCCGCCACCAACCCACAGTGACGGCTTTCGTGAAACACAAGCATCGCCACGGTCTTGGGGTAGCGGTGGTTCGCAAGACGGTCTAATGACGACCAGTACCCAGAGAGCTGCGGACGCCCTTTCATATTACAACAAGTCGTCCGAACTCCAATATGGATCGGGCTTGCCAAAATCAAGGACTATGCCTTTACTTGACTCAGCAACTCCACAACACAGAAAAACACAGCAACGACAACCATCTGGCACTGGAGGAGGGTTGCAAAGAAGCAGTATCTATGCATCTAAAAAAGATAGTAGTAGGAATTCAGACTTGCTTCAAGATGAGGATGCTAGACTTGTCATAGATTCTCTGAATGCAAGTCAGAGACTTAATCGACGCTCGAGCCCTTTCGGTGCATACAAGGATACTGATGATGAAGCATATAATCCTGCTGCATCACTTATCTCGAAATCGCCCTACCTATCTTCCGACACAACAGACAGCCCACAGAAGACCCCAGATTTGAATAATAGGCGACGTTCACCAGAACCGCTGTTTGACAGCAGGGATCAAGATTTCTCAGCTGTTTCCTGGCAGCAAGAATCCACAGASACCACGCCGCGAGCGAAGAGAAGTGGCCTAGCATATCAGGAGGAGCGCTCCCTGTTCGATGCATCCCCGTCCGGAMCAACTAAATTGSCTCCGCCTTCAAACGCTCAGACTCCGTTAGGTCCAGAAAGACATAATAAGGTCATGACCCCAGCGCAATTCGAGAAATATCGAAAAGAGCAAGAAAGTAGACGTGAGCAGTACTTCAACAAAGATGAATCAGATGAGGAAGGTGATGACTATGAGGATGACGATGAGATCGAGCGTAACAAAAAGCTTACTCGAGAAAGAAGGAAACAGGAGGCTCATCTCGCAGTCTACCGACAACAGATGATGAAAGTGACTGGTGAACAGCCTTCCAATCTGCCAATTGTGCCACAACGCCCAAGCGTGGAAAGAGCTAGCATGAGCGCTCCAGCTCTTACCAATCGATCCGAGACGCCAACCTTCAGCTTTGATAAGCCTGCAGAAGCTGGTAGAACCAGTGACGAAGAAGACGAGGATGTACCCCTGGGTGTTTTGGCTGCACATGGTTTTCCGTCGAAGAACAGGCCGCCTACTGCTCTGGGTTCGAATATTCAGTACAAGAGCGAATCATATCCACCCCCATCCGCGTCTGTGGCTGGATCAACTGCTGGGGCGGGCAGCGGTCTTCCTCCCTTTGCGCGACATCTGCCTCCAGATCCATATTATGGTGCGGGCCTCGTCAATCCCTCAAACCGCGAGTCCTTGGCGTTTGGTCATAGTGGACCGCCTTCGATTCATGGTAGTTCAGCGTCTGTCTATGGTGCGCCACCAGCAAGCCCGCACCCAGGCGGTCTTGTTGGGGTTATCGCTGGCGAAGAGCGTGCAAGAGCTGCGCGGAGAGGAAGTCCTAACGCTCAGGGTACTTATGGCACGCCTCTACCGCCAGGCGTGACCCAAATGCCTTGGGGAATGCCTCCGGGCATGCCGCCAATGATGTCTCCAGGGGAACAAGCTACCGTGCAGATGACGGAGCAAATGAACCAGATGATGCAGATGCAGATGCAATGGATGCAGCAAATGCAGCAGATGATGGCTGGCGGAATGCAGGGAATGCAACCTGGGCAACAACCACCTTTCATGATGCCTCCCCAGCAGATGCTGAACAGTGGAATGTTAGCTCCACCCGGTCAACAACCACGACCAATGTCATCAGGGCCGCCTCCAGCCCCGGTGGGCGTTGGCCCACCACAAGCGCAGCAGCGAGCAATGAGCATGATGGGACCTAATCCAGCCCCAGCATGGCAAGCATCAGCAAACAATAGGATGTCAAGGGCGCCGAGTATGATGAGCGGTGCGCTAGGCGGTCCTAATACCGGCTATGCGCCCTCCATTGCCCCATCTGAGCGTAGCAATGTCGGCATGCCATCGCGCTATCGGCCCGTGTCAATCGCACCATCGGACGAGCATGCGTCTAGGGGAGCCTCTAGGACCTCTACTCTGACTAGTGGCATGCTCCTTAACGGTGACAGGCAGAGCAAGCTCTCCACAAGACCGGTAGCCCATATTCCAGCCAAGAAGTCTACCGGTAGCGATGATGACGATGAGGAAGGGTGGGAAGAGATGAAGAAGAAGCGGGAGAAGAAGAAGAGCACGTGGAGGTTGAGAAAGAAGCAAGATGGGCATGGGGCTTTGGAGACTTACGATTATCCGGATGCCTAATATCATATTCTCAGCATAGCAGGGCCTTTATGAACCGAAAGCGGTAAGGGATTGGGAAAATTTTTGGGCATAAACAGCGAAGGGAAAAGGCATATGCATATTATTCCCAGGTAATGGTGCTGGAGCATTGGTGGGGTTGCATTCTAATCTTGTTATTATCCACCCTTGAATTTACTGATATGTTGATATTCATAGAGTCCACGTGGTAATGTTCATATAGGGGGAGGTACCGTCGGACGACTCCCAGTCAAGAGGGTAATACTGTATGGTGTRTGGTCTTGGAATAAGGACATCACCATTCTCATTGATTATTCTCGTCTTCCATCGCAATACCTCGTGATCACTTTGCTGTCGTTTCTAAAGATGCTAGTCTTGCCTATTGCGGAAAAGCGCGTTTCGCTTCTGTTGCACTTTTCCCAAAGCGGCCGAGAATGGCCTAGAAGCTTCAAGATATTGCCACCACTTTCGATGAACAATCATCTGGAAAGATGGAGAGCTTACTGGAAGAGCCTACCATAATCAGAAGGCAATATCGAGAGCTTTCTGGAATGCATCTGGCGGGGTATAAGTATTTCGATCTGCATTCCCCTTGAGCCTCATCAGCTCCGAAAGACGAAACACCAAGTCTCACCAAATATCAAATCATACCACTTCCATATAACAATATAACAACTACCACAACTACCCTACATAAACCAACTCAAACTATCATCTCCACCAACCCCACAACAATGCAGCCCTACCGCATCACAACCCGCGCCCTCCCCCGCGTCTGCAAAACCACCTGCCCCACCCCCGCCAAAGGCACCCTCTTCACAACCCCCTTCTTCCCCCCCTCCCCCATCTCCGACCTCGCCCCTCTCTTCCGCCTCCTCGACAGTGCAACCGCCGACCTCATCCCCTCCACAACCACTCGCAGTGGAGCCCGTCGCGCCGCCGCCGCATCTTTCACACCCAGATTCGATGTAAAAGAGCTGGGCTCGGCATACGAGTTACAGGGAGAGTTGCCGGGCATAGAGCAGAAGGATTTGCAGATTGAGTTTGTGGATGAGAGGACATTGGTGATTAGAGGGAGGACGAGTACTGAATATGAGAGCGGCGATGTACCGAAGGCGGTAGAAGCGGGGGATGCATCTGCATCTGCTGTTGATAATGCTGAGGCATCGAAGACAACAGCGGCGAATAACTACCGGAGACCGTCCGTGCAGGAAGAGGAGGATTATGTCGATGCGGGCAAGGAAGTGGCAGCGAGTGATGCTTCTTCTGGTCCTTCTTCTGCTGAGGCAACAACGACCAAAACCTCCGATAATCAAACCACTCAAGTTGCTGAACAATCACAATCACAGTCGAGAGACGTGAGTTCTTCTTCGGCGCAGGAACAACAATCGGGGTTCAAATACTGGATTAGCGAGCGCTCGGTGGGGGAGTTTGAGCGGAGATTTAGTTTTCCGGGGAGAGTGGATCAGGAGGCTGTGAAGGCTAGTTTGAGGAATGGGATTTTGAGTGTTGTGGTGCCGAAGATTGTGAAGGGGGAGGCGAGGAGGATACAGATTGAATAGGTTGGGGGAAGTTTGAGGACGGGGGATGGAGGTGTGGTGTATGAAGGGTTATGTGGATGCATTGCATGGCATGGCATAGCATAGCATTGGTGTTGGACGGTGCATGGTCTAATACGTGGGTTAGCGATGGGATTTACCTGGTATTCTGACGATAGATGAAATGAAAAATGAAATGATATTTCAAACATTTGCGGAAGTTCAATTCTTTTTTCTCTTGTCTTCTGATGGTGGCCCATTTCTAAAGAGACATGCATCCATATATGGATATATGCCATATCCCCATGCTTCAAAGCCTTCGTTCTACACTCACCTAGATACAGCTTACTGTAGGCTTCCTGTGATAAGTATCCCCTAAAGCCAAAGCATATATCTCACAAAGCAACCTCATCTCCATATACACTTACGCTATTGCGCAATTCCTTCTCAATACGCCCTTCCACGGCGTAACAGCACCTCACTTTCCTCTAGACGACTCGTAAAGAACCCAGCTAAGGCATTTACCAATACCTTAGTACCTCGATAGCAATGCCAATTTCAGTCTTTCCTGCACATGAAATTTCATATGCTGATTGTAGACGTGTGTGGTTTGACTATGGAATCTGGTACTGAAGCTTTCGATTTTTCTGGACGCATGCGGAGTTTGTTTAGCTGGGTGTTCTCTTTTTTTGATGGGAGGGATTCGATGGAGAAGAGGTAGTGCTCGCTCTGTAGGTGGTTTTCTTCTACGCAAGTGATGTCTGTTATAGTGGATGTGTAGCAATCTAAAACTTTTCTTCTTCCCTGACTTGGGGAGGTTGGATCTCGGCTCGTGCTGTTGGTGATGACGTTACGATGGGGGGAACTTTTCCAGATAAGACTTCTGACGTTAGTCCGCTCGGAGATTTATGGCGGGTGGCTGTTGCGCATAGCAAGTAGCTGAACTAGAGAAGCGGACGCTTGGATGTTGATTGAGATTACGGGAGGCGTTTGAAGGGGAATTTTTGTCGTGGGGGAGGTGTTGACAAGCGACTATGCGCGCCACAGGATAAAGGCTGACGTTGTTTCATTTTCCAAAAAAAAGGTTTTGCGACTTATCGAGGGGGGCCAGCTAAGCTGTGGTGAAGCACTCCAATTGACCACATTTGAAGATCTGGGACGAGTTGAAATAGCTTTAGATTTTTGATCCTCGACTCAGCTAGGTGTGAGAGCTTCCATGTAGAGGGGTTTTAGACGTTGGACATATCGAGGACTGACTGATTGCTCTTACGAGGTGGAGTGGCGTGTGGCGAGATTGAGACGATGTAGAGACTTGCTAAGGTATAGTGAGATATCAAGACCTAATCTGGAAGCTGTGAATAGTCATCCGAATGACACTGTTCATGCGATATTCTTTCAATGTACCGACCGTGATTGAGTCAAGGAACCCTTTCTCTACGCTTATTCGCACTTGCTTCTGGCACCATTCTATCATTTTATCTCGCTCAAGCATGCAATAGGCAGTCTTCATCAGCTGGTCCAACACGCCTCCGTATCATTGTTTTCCAGGCTATGTTCTGAATACAGAACCACTGCCTACCGTCTCTTCTAACACCTGATCTCGGATTTCGAATACTATCGACACGGCATCGTATAATTCCAGGAAGCGTGAAAGCCCTTCTATTGTTGCCCCCAACTTGAACCAGGTCATTTGGGGGCCAGGTTTCAGTCTAAGGCGTACGGGGATCGAATTCCAGTCGAGCTCTTGCTCATGAATATATCCAGAGCCTGTAGCCAGGTGATGTATAACATCGATAGCGGCGTTGAGCAGGCATAACAGCATAGCCGCTTCCGAAAGAACGACGACTTGGGTATATACGACAGTTATTTCTATATAAGTATTGGGTATGTTGTAAATCCATGGGCGAGTGGGCAGAACGCTAGCTGAAGTCAGTACACCTAGGTTCGACAGCGACTGACTGTCGGTACTCACTTGGTTGCATTTGTGAACGTCGTATTGTCTGGACCAGAGAATCTGTAGATAGTGTTGTTTGCTAACAGGACCGGCGGAAGGACGCTCGATGCGGGCGGTACAGCATTCAGAGCAGCAACAAAAAGTTGGAATAGAACCGTGAGACACGGTACAACAATTGTTCTCATACCAGTAGATTACACGCCAGGAGGTGAAAACGGTTACAATTGGTGTTTGGAGGTTTGGAGAAGAAAATGAGTGCCGAAGCCCAGCTCAAGTACCCCCATCGGCTACATTGGAGTGTATATTATGCATGCGCAATTGCGATTTGCGATAGTTTTAACAATACGCTTCAAATTCGAAACCGCAAGCACACTTCGAAAATATTTAGCATTGATCTCGGAACAGCGTTAGACGTGGTAGAGGCTGCCATGACGCTCCACCAGTAATCCTCACACTTTTGAACTGCCACCCGCAACGGATGTAAAGAGGACTGTTTTGAGCCGTCCACAGATACGAAGGTAAGGTATCAGAAGACCTCTATGGCAACTGAGAATGYACAAGAGAAACGCTCCTTTGACCTGGGTTAGAAGGCCTTGCTAGCTTCTGGTACGCTTCTTCAGTGCTAGGGGGGGCCTAGGATACCGATGTGAATATCTGTAGTTTAAGAGTAGGCAGGCAACAATGTCTTTCTGTAATTGTCTCAATCATAGTCCTGAAATGGCAACCACATCTCATCGAGGCTTATGGTGTGGACAAATCGCAACACAATCAAGAAGATATAGTCCTCGCAGAAGTTGTTGTAATTCTCGTGCGATACTACCTACCGGGAACAAGCTTGTAGGCGCGACTTGGCCGTACCTGCAAGACGCGAGCGCAGGGTAGTCCGATATACGAGATCGTCGATGGTATCTGCCATATCAAACGCTCGCGTTTCAGACGCAGAAACGTAACACTTTTCTCAGGACGTCCTCCGAAGATGGCTAAAGAAAGAGGATTAGGCATTAAGCAACACGACTTGAGATGTCTAACGAATGCTGTACTCGGATGCCTGCTTCAAGATGAAAGGCACGTTGGTATGCAATCGTGGTTGGGCGCCCAACATTGCCACGTGTACCTTGGCCATAGCTTTGGCGGTAAAGAAGGATCCATCAGTAGATTCTCCGGCGATGCAGCAGTTGTTACTATTCCTCTTCCTTCTCTGCACGTAGGTAGCCGTGATGCAGCACCGGCGTTTCTTGGTCGAAGATTTAGTTATCGATAGTGATAGTGTAGGGTTCTGGGCTTGTGGGGAGTTTATGTAGGGTGTGCATAAACGCGGCAGGGAGCCAGGGGGCCAAGGGGCCCCTTTCAGGAACAGACCAGATTCACATTCAGGGGTAATTGACCTAGAGCGGGTCGTTTTAGTATCATTACGCGCTATAGGGATTACGTGCGTCTTCCCATCAAGTAGACCTCCAATCACAACTGACCCCCTATCATTCTCATTCTCACTCTTATTCACCCCTCCTACTGGAGCGTCAAAGCTCAAGGTCATGAGGTATGCTAGATTCTTCATTGCTTCACCGCTTCTTTGAGTTTTTGGTGCGAATGGGATTGCGGAGCTGCGGAGGCTATTGACAACGTTCAATTGCTTGCCCTGATGACTGGTGATGCTCAATCCAAGCCCCGCTGAATATGACTTCACCACCCTCCTTTCCTTTCCTTTCCTTTCCTTTCCTTCTCCTCCCTCCTTTTTCGGCCAATTGAACGCCGAATSGTCCGAGAAGCATACCTTAATAATCCTATTAAGCAGTCATGTGGACTTATTCTGTTGTCGGACATATCGGTGATCGGTTCCGTTTGTGGTGGATGGAGTAGGAGTGGTTAGAGTATCGAGGCGTTTGGGGCGGCTTACAAGGGAAGGATACCTACCTTACTTTACGGACACCTGCATCAAGACGTGATCCAGACGAGCTTGCAAACAGCTGCTGCACGGCCGATGTGTCCAGGGACCCTCTGAAACCGGCGACCATGCTATTTTCAGTGCAGACAATCCTGCTCGACTCCGCAAAGGTCAAGCTCATACAAGAAGTAAGGTATACAAGTACCGGTAGAAGGGTAAATGGGTTCAGGAGTACATAGGCCTACTACTGTAGCACTCTTCACATGCCTTGTACATACATACACCAGTAACAATAGACTACCAAAAGCCCTTGCTAGCGCATTAAACCACTGGCCAGGCTAGCAATTAAATGCCCGCCGTGGCGCAAACATCACAGAGCCCCCATTAGAATATTGTATGCTAAGCCATACACAACCGCCCACTGGTCAACCGCGGGAACGGCAACACCCTCCTTCTCTCATTCACTCGGTTTTGGGAGCATTCCAGTCTGTCATCAGCAGCACAGTCAGCTGTTGGGCAGCCATGTGGTGTCAGCGCCCATCTTAATATCTAATCTTAAACCTCCGCCATTGGGAGCTTGACCCCTACACAGTGCACTGTTGGCGCCGGCCTCCTTCAGGCCCAGCTATTGCGCAATATCCTTCTCATGAGAATCTGAACCAGGTGAAACATCTCCAGTAGCTGTATGAGCCCAACTTGCGAGCTCAAGCAACCCTTCGCCCTGGCCAATGTCGTTCGGTATGGACGCGGGAGCGGAGACTGCAGGACAGGACATCTCGGAGCCTCTCAGGTACGGAACCAACGATGGACAGGATCTACTTGGACGACGGCAGCATGCAAACAACCTAAACTCTACCTCTGGTCGCTGTACTCCCCATAAGCCTACACCTTCGCCATTGCAGGTCAGCGAAACAACCTCGACGGTATCAGGCGACGCTTTCTACAATTCTTCGAGGAGTCCGAAATCACCAACCACTAGGAGGACTGCCAGCGACTCCCAGCCCTCGCCTTTGTCGCCCAGATTCCACCAAACTAACAATTTCGATCAGCCCAGGTCTCCCCGGGCGCGGCCGGATGAGCGTCAGGCTGCGGAGGCTACATCAACAAACGGGGACATAAGCAGTGAAGAGCCCGGAGCTTTTAGCAATGCTACAGCACCACCGCCGAAATCACAATCCTACAGTCAACTACGGAATGTGTCCTCACCGCTTCCACAAGCGAGACCGTCAGGCAACTCCTCGCCCCCCTCTCCTCACTCTACAGTACCTCCTCCCCTAACAAGCTCAGCTCTCCGGGTTGAGGCGCGATCAATGCCTCGTACCTCATCGATCGACTCTGCCATATCGGGAATCTCTTTGACTGCCTCGAGCTCACAAAAGCCGTCGCACGACGCTCATATCTCGGGCACGCCAGACATAGCCAACCTCATACAAACAGCAGGCTCAGCCGAGGCTGTCATACAGCATCTGTTAAAGGAAAAGCAGTCAGCTGCGGCACAGAACGCTCAGTTGTGGAAAT
Source organism: Cladonia macilenta KoLRI003786 (assembly GCA_000444155.1). Lineage (NCBI taxonomy): Eukaryota > Fungi > Ascomycota > Lecanoromycetes > Lecanorales > Cladoniaceae > Cladonia > Cladonia macilenta. The sequence continues at coordinate 1,499,229 of KE598559.1, forward strand.
TGGTCGATAAGCAGCGGTCTTTGGTACTGGGGTTGAACCAGGACCTTGAAAGAGCTTTGAAAGACAAGGAAAAATACCGGAGGAAGCTCAGGGATCACTTGGAAAGAGTACCGCCAGTACCAAGCACTGCGGCTCACTTTCCAGTACTACAGTCGAGGGCTGACAGTGGATCTCCCGCGCCCAGCGAAGCCTCTACTGATCTACCTATCCAGAGGCAGAGTGAAGATCATCCAGATGTGGTGGAATCGCACGACAACGACATTGTCTTTGTCCCAAAGATCGACACTAGCAAAGAGGACGAAAAACAATCGCCCACCATTGCCCCAACTGGTCTCGGAGAAGCAGAGAACTGGGTTAAAAGCAAAATCCCAACTTCGGGTGCTAAGCATTCACATAAGACAACATCGAGCTCTGATGTTGGCATCCTTGGCCCTACCAGACCTGCACCCCCAATAATGCCAATTCAAACGAACGGATTAGAGTCTTTGAACCGGAACGACCAGCCGGAAAGCCCATCGCAGAGCTCGGAGACTGCGAGACCAGGCATGTCGCCAACCAATAGTTTTACTGCGAAACGTGCTCAGCCTTTCTCGGCGAAGCCTTTCAATGGCCCGGCTCTGTCATTGACCGAGTCCACCCCAACCGGAACCGACACTGAGAGGATGACGCCCCCCCGTAAAGCACCCCCTGCTCCCTTAGACCTGGGTCAGCCAAAGCGAGAGGAGCCTAGTCAGCCCCAATTCGGGCCTGAGGACCACTCCTCATCCGACTACGATGATGCTGTAGGCCTGGAAGAGTTAGCTTTCGAGCGTGGTAGGAAGAAAACCCGAGAAGACGATGACAGGGAGCGGGAGGCTGCATTGCTTAAAGAAAAACAGGATCGGAGTAGGTCTAAAAAAGCAAAGGGTTCGAAATCCCGGACAGGCTCCGCCAAATCAATACCCAAGGAGGCAGCCAATGCTCTGCAGCCGCAGCCGACATCCATTCCGCCCAACGTTAAGGCGCTTTCACCAGGGCCCGCCCCCGCGGGCGCGTCTATGTTTCTATCTCTCCCAACCTCGTTAGCCAGTGTACTTAGTCCGTCTGAAACGCGGAACGACTCTGGAGCCACAACAGAACGAATCATGTCACTGAAGCCTATGAGCCCGGGACTACCTCTGAGCCCACGCCCAAATCACCGACCTATCAATCCACCAACTCCGAGAATGCCTCGCGAGGGAGCGGGGCCGTCTATCGCTTCTCCTCCACTATCTCCTAGGCCTGGCTTTGTGGGATTGCCACTTTCACCAAGAGCGCCGAGGCAACCCATTCCTCTTCCTCCTCATACCCCAATGTCCATAGCTTCACCACTACCACAAAATGGTGGCGGCGACTCTACGGGAATCATGCGAGACCCCGTTAGTCCCGCGAAGAAGCCAATGATGTCCCCTCGACTACCACTAGATAACCAGAACCCTGAAATCCCCCAATCGAAAGGGATATACAAAGGATTTGTTTCCGAAGCGTACCCAAATCTTCTATTACCTCCCAATGCCCTCCCCTCAATCCTAATTAAGGTTGTGTCTTCGCGGCTCAAACCGTCACGCCATAGTTTAGTGCTTAAAGGTGCTGACGAAGAACCTGTCTTTACGTTAGGGGTTTCAGCGAGGTCCGATCGTCATGAGCTTTGGCAAGTTGAGAAGCCGATTTTGTCGTTGCAACATCTCGACCAGCAGCTTCGTCAGTGTTCCGTCCTAAACGTAAAGCTGCCGGAGCGCTCTTTGTTTAGTGGCCACGCTCCAGCCAAGGTCGATGCTCGTAGGCTAGCTCTGGAGGCCTACTTCGAGGCTCTCTTGGATACCCCTATGGACGAGAAAGCAGCTTTAAAAATATGTCATTACCTATCCACGAATGCATCAGAGCCAGGTGGCGAAGAAGCGAATAGTGCAGCAGTGGCCCCACATTCTGGATCACCGGTTGCTCAAAGCTTGGAGGGTAAGCTTGTGAAGGAGGGCTTCCTAACGAAACGCGGGAAGAATTTTGGCGGCTGGAAGGCGAGGTTCTTCGTCCTGAAAGATCCTGTTTTACGTTATTACGAAACACCTGGTGGGTCCCTATTAGGTACCATCAAGCTCCAGAATGCCAAAATAGGCAGGCAGACTCAAAGGCAATCGTCTCAGTCACCCTCAAGAACAGGTGAAGACGGGGATGGCCAGTACCGGCATGCTTTTCTGATACGTGAGCCAAAGCGAAAAGACACAAGCAGCTATGTGGACCACGTTCTGTGCGCCGAGAGTGACGCTGAACGCGATGCTTGGGTCGCAGCTCTTCTCTGCTATACTGAAGTCACAGCCGCCGACGGTAGACCGAAGCCGCCGCCCTCCTATAATGAGGCGACCTCTGGTAAGAGCTCAGTCCCATCGAAGAAGAATTCTCTCAGGCATGATGCGGCCTCCGTCGACAGCCCTGCCTCCGAGACTTTCGACACTTTACAAGCTGTGCCCTATGAAAATACGAGGCAAGCTGAAGCACCTCATGTTCGCATCACTCCCGATCCTCGTCCAACCGAATCACCCTCACCTTCGCCTACCACTTCAGGATCGCAGCCATCGGTCCGAGCTCATTCGGCGCAGTCTACACAATCTAAGACAATATCTGCTCCTTCCAATGGTGCAAAGATAAGCGATGCTGGTGCTTGGGGAAACAAACCCATGGCGGCTCCCATCGGACCCCCCAAGGAGCCCAGAAAGCGAAGCATCTGGGGTTTCCGGGACAAGAACTCGGCGGACATAGGTGCTAACCACTCCAATGATTCGAATCTAAGTCTGACTCAGCAACAATATCAAGAGCAAATCACCAAYGTGAAAGCAGCTTTTGGTGTCCCACTTGCCGAAGCTGTTGAGTACTGTTCGCCACGCGGAGTCGAAGTCTGCCTACCAGCTGTAGTTTACCGATGTATTGAGTACCTAGAAGCCAAGCATGCCTCAAGCGAAGAAGGAATCTTTCGTATGAGTGGGTCTAACGTTGTTATCAAGGGATTGAAAAGTCGCTTCAATGCTGAGGGTGACGTTGATCTTCTGTCAGCCGATGAGCAGTTGTTTGATATACATGCTGTTGCGTCATTGCTGAAGCTGTACCTTCGTGAGCTGCCTCAGCCAGTCCTGACCCGCGAATTACATCTCCAATTCATTAGTGTTTTAGGTGAGCGACATAGAGACTCTGACTCTCCCCCCTTGTTCACTTACTGACCTTGGATACTAGACCTCGGTGAGAAACAAAAGAAGATATCCGCTTACAACGTTCTTGTGAATAAGCTTCCGAAAGCAAACTTCACACTCATCCGGGCTCTCTCCTCTTTTCTCATCAGCATAATAAACAACTCTGAGATCAACAAGATGAGTATGCGGAACGTTGGCATCGTCTTCTCCCCCACGCTTAACATCCCTACGCCCGTACTCTCAATGTTCCTCAGCGAATTCGAAGCTATCTTCGGCGAGCCGCCCGAGGACACCGACATTCCGCCCGTAGAGTTAAGGGGAGGCGAACCTCTGACTCCAGAAGACATTCGCTCTCCTCGGCGGCAGATGTTCTCCGACATTCCCACACCTTCTTACACTCAAGAGGCCTTCCCAAACAACTCCCGCCAATTCACAAACAACAACTACCACAACCCGGCCTTTGGGGAGTCACAACTGGACTCGCGCATGGATAACGACACCGGTTTCATCCCCATGCAGCCAGCGTACGAAAACCTAGACTCGCAACAAGTGCCGGGTCCAGCATACGCAGTCGCAAGGCCACGCAACCTGCGGCCTGGCGGCCCCGCAAAGGCAAGCAGAAGGGAGAGCTCAATGCTGATAATGGGCCCAGGCCCGGGCCAGAGGACAAGCCCTTTGCCTTCTATGAGGAATGATTCTGGTAAGTCAAATCTCGTTCACATCTCAACAATATACATGAGCGATACAAGAAATGACTCACTAATGCTCTACAGATATGTTACACGAAGAAAGTAGGCTCGATTGATTGATTGATTGGTTTTATTGAATTAGTTCGCACGCCATATACCACCGGAAACAGGAGTAATCTGTAAAAATAATGTCTTTGTCTTATCACGTCAACCAAGCTACATCAGCCAGCCAGCAAGACGACGCCCTCCCTTTATTTTTCAAGCCGACGTCTTCAGCTTTCAGAAAGTAGCGAGCGAGCGGTATTCTTTGAGCCTGGCGTTTTTTTGTTGGTGGTGGTGGTTTGGTGCCAGCCTTTATACCCACGATTTCTGGTATCCACAAACTTTTTTTAGGACTGGTTCCTATGTTGCGAAGTTGCGAAAGGGGGGAGTTGTTTTGTGTTATGTTGTGGTTGTGATGAAAGCTGGATAGTGTATGAGGGGGGGGGGTGGCATTGATGTATCTTGGCGAGTCGACTTGGTGGCCTGGGTGTCATTGAGATCATCCAGAAGTTCATTGTTCTATCTTATTCTAGGTCTAGGTCTAGCTACCCAAGACACCAGGGAAGGTGCAGGTTGAGGTTCTTGCCTCATTATGTAGTAGTAGTAGTAGTTCTTAAGAGAGAGATGATGAACCCAAAAATTCCAGTTAGGTACGCATTGTTGATCTGATCGTACTTCTTATATAGCCAGCCCCAGGGTCATTCTTTGCATTACATATGTACAAGATACCCTGACCTATGCCATTTTTAACATTGTCCCACCAACTCCCCTCATTCCTACCCCAAACCCAATTTACAGATACATATATTATATACACCCCGAACTTAAGGACTTAGGATTACCGTTTCAGTACGGGAAAGGGAGCAAGATTGAGCTATCGATCTGTTGAATTCGCACCTAACCGCCTGATTACCCCCCCATCTCAGACCCGAGATGGTGACACTCTCGTTTGGTAGACAATAAAGTATATAGGATTTGATATCGAAGAGAATAGATTGCTAACGGGTTCATATCATCCAGCTTTTACACGCTAATGTCGCGCGCAAGGTCCTTGGTCAACGATGGTAAACATTCTTTTTCCCTCTTCATCAGCCATTACCTTCTATCCTTGACACCTTTCTGTAGAAATATGGTTTCAAGAAGTCACTGCTTGGCGAGAATACACAGACCGTTCAATTCCTTGAGGACTGCTTCGCGCCACTTTGTATCGTTATATGTATTAGGCGGCTGAACGGTTGCAGACCATAAGTATTGAATAAAGCGGATAAAGATTGTCGATAGCAACTTACAACTCTTAGAGCGTTTCCCCAGTCAATAAAGTTGACTGAATTTAAGTCGGCGTCCCAGAAGGCGTTTTCCATGTTCGTGTCGTGATGCCACCAGTGGTATTTGTCCATATAAAAGTGGGTTTTAACCATGTACAGATCAAACAAATGTGAAGCGAGTTCTGAACATTTCTTGGCGTCCAATTGTACTTTCACATATAGCTCGTTCTGAAATATAGTTGTTTCAGTCATTGGCTTGACAAGTAACCACGGCCGTGGACCAGCAGGGGTTCCGGTCTGTTGCATCCCCCCCATCATAGTACTGCTTGACCTGATTGTGTTAGACCGAGGTACCCAAGTCGCGTTGGACGGCTCTTACATCTCCAGTCCCCTCGAGCTCCGTGCAAAATTGCTCCATGTCAGACTCCGTGTTGTATTTGGGCGTCTTGGCATAAGCTATGATGTTCTTCTTGTCCCTACTCAAAACTTGGAATACCACAGCGGTATTGCCACCGTGATCGAAGCTCCTAATACGGTACACAACTTCGTCGCCGCCGCCACGGTCAAGCTTCAAGTCAAACTCCGCTAGAGCATTGTCAGCCGTAATTGCCATGATCGCGAGAGGTTTGGCGCACTTTTCAAGGGGGGCCATTCTGGTCCAACAGTAGCCGCGGTCCATGACGGAAAGAGAATTTTACAAGTGGAAGCAGTGAGTTGGAACCCTAGCGCCGACTGAAGTGGTTGTTGAAAGGTTCTAACAGGCAATATCCAGCCAAAACCCAGCAAAGTAAAGAGTTTCATGATGAAATACTATCATGCAATAATAGATTGACTGATTGATGAAGTAAGGGAAATACGAAGTCTGAGATCAATGATATGCTGACAACAGGCCATGATATTTCGAAGGCTTATGCTGGACAGAAGATGGGATAAGGCCAAATTTGGGGTCGATTCGCCGAAAATGCAAATGTAGCTGGTTCGAAGCTGAGCTGAAGTGGAGATTAGAGGTGCATATAATCCCCGGCTAGCGTAGTAGGTCAGCGCTCGTCGCCAAGCGAGCGCACCAAGAGCGGTAGGCAGGCAGGCCATTATCACTCTTACAATCCTTATCGAGCGAATTGCTGGTCGTCGTCAAGAGGCGACAATAGTTTCGCAGGAAAGCGGGGAAGGACCAAACCGGATATGGTAAACCAGTATGTCTTGGTGTCCGACAGCGCTGAGCCTATGTTCTACCACATTCCTCTTATATCTTGGAGTTGATAGGCTACTGCCTAACAATGGAAGCGCGGTAATAGAATAATTGGTCTACTGACGAGTTACTGCAGAGCAAATGAAGGTGAATCGAAAGAGCAAAAGGGGATAACATAGTAGCTGATCGGTTGAGCCGCCTAGTCCTGTCGCTGCAGCTCCTTATAGCCATAGCACGACGGTTGTGTCACTGCTTTTCGGAATCTCACCCTAGATTTCGACGTGCAGACAACCCTTGCGGATTTTCTAATGCAAAACAGCCGTGATGAGTGACGTGTTTTCCAATTCCGCTGCGTCAGCATTGCTAGTTGTGTTCGCAAAGCTCTCGTAGCGTTGAGGTGCGCCCTGTTTATTGTAGTGGAGCTATTCGAGGGTACCGATTTGTTTGAATGCCATGAGTTGGACTCACTTGGAGATGTGTTACAGTAATAGCAATTTTTTCCTCCGATACTAACCCTCACAAGCGGTATTTGCGCCCATGAAGCGCTGAAATCGTCAGATATTGGTAATGTCATCCCAACCTTGTGAAGACTGCCCTCGCCTTCGTTATGACTGAGTACAGCCATTAAGACTGGGCGGCCATCAGGACCTCTAGCTTCGAAGTCTAGCGCTTCAAGATCTTCGCTTGGTATATGTTCTGCACTGACGAGTACGGCAAGAATCGATTCGCCCGTTAGTTGGTGAGAAACCTGACACAAATATCCTGTACCTTCGTTGAGTCCAATCATCAGGCCCATCTGAAGTTGCATGAAATCATTCCATACAACTTGCTGGAACTCTCCGCGCAACGAAGGACGAAAATCTTCCTCGTTACTACTGAGCACGTATGCGGTTGCCAGGATATAGTTCTTGACCAAAACCCGAGCGAGGGCATCTGCTTGCTCATCATTGTACCTGCCGCCACCAAATGCAGACACAATCTGCGAAGCCAGCTGCTTTCTCCCTTCCGTAAAGAGGATCAAGGTGATGTCTCGGTTGAGTCGACCATTGCGGTCCTCGTGGACATTTCCCAGTCGTCGTATGATTTTGATATTGCCCAACTTCCTAGCGGAGGCAGTGACACATCCATCAGATACAGTAACAGGACCTAGCTGTTCCACCCGGTCCAATCCTGACGAAAATGAGAGCTTGCTTCTGTCAGCGAAATATGGCATAATGCAACTCGTTTCCTCGCCATCTTCTGCCTGTCTTCCATTTCTTGGTAGAAGTATCCATCGAACATGACCCTGGGCCAGGGCTGCTTCGCACCATCTTCTCCAAGCAGTGAATTTGCTTTCGCCAGCAACGGGACGGATGATAACGCCCGATGCAGACATGGCTCCGTATACTTCATCAACCGGCTTCTTGGTTTTTCTTTCCAGCAAAAGCTCCATTACACGGGTTTGATCAATACTTCTTCGCCTCATGTTCGCCATACCCTGCAAGTAGGCGAAAACACCCCGCATCTGTGGGATTAGACATTCCTCGATGGCTAAAGTATCGCATGCATCAGGTAGAGCAAATAAGAGATTGTCTTCAAGTCTGATGGGCTGGATTTCTAGGCCCACCCAAAAGATTGTTTTGGCAACGACAAATTCCTGCATGGTCCAGACCCTAGTGGCCCAAACGGTAGAAGCCAAACGCTGTAAGCCATTCATAGCGTAGATAATGCGGGCTCTACCTGCTTCATATTGCCAGAAACGACCGCGCTCATTCCACGCCTCTTCCTCACACATCTCGACAAATCCATGCAAACCGGCAACGACTTTGTCAACTTCGGCCTGATCGACTCCAATATAAGTCTTGAGAAATACGGCGACAGCTTCGGCCTGGCTGAAAATCCGTCCCATAAGTGGGATCTGCGTAAGCTTATCATTTTTATTGTTTTGATCAATACAGATTCTGTCTACCCAACAGTATCGGACATCTTGAAAGGCTTCGTGAACAACGGCCCTAATGCCTTTGCCACCAAAGCAGTCGTAGAAGCTATCTTTACCTTCGCCGAATGAGTTATCAATCCAAGCATGTGAGGCTGCAATATATGGGGGATGTCGGTCCAGGTCAAATTCTTCTGTCGCGAGTGTCTCGATATTGAGGAGACGGAAAAGAGGCATGATTCATGTAGCCACTGTCCATCACAGTACTTGGACTATTCAACTTGTAACGTTGAGGATATTCTGCACCAGATTGTAGCGTCTAACGAGATCTCACTGATCAGGCAGCAACCGCCCCCACCTAGTCTCACCTTGGCTTGGGGCAGATTTCTGTCGTCTTGGCAGCAGAACGAGGCAAATCCAGCCATGTTGCTTATGTGAGCAGATCCTCCTCAAGACCTTTGCATCAATTGATCACGTGTCCGAAACTATCAGGAGTAATCAAATCCAAATCAGAAAATAGAAAATCATAACCATCAAATATCTAACAAGGCGTTATGTTGCAGTGCAACAAAGAAGCTGCAATTACGCTAGCGGCCCCGCTCCCTTTCCCGACCCGGAAGGGTAATTCTCAATCCTAAGGTCGGGGTATATATAATGGATTATATGTATATAAATTTCTACACTACTCCCCATCTATTCACTCAAACCCCCCCCTCTCCCCCTCCCCGTCCCCTTCTTCAAACCTCCGTCTCAATTCCCGGCCCCCTCTCATGATGACTAAATTTCTCCACTACCCTCTCCTTCCCATGCTCCACTTTCGTTTTCAGAAACTGTCCCGTGCGCGCTACCTTCCACTGCATCAACCCCCTATGCCTTCTATGCAACTGCTGCTCGTTCTTCCTATAATCCTTAATCGAGTCAACAGCCTGTTCACCACCAGGAACAGCCGGAGTCAATTTCTTAACAAGACCAGTGGCGGCGTGTTTAGGCCCGCTGGCTCCTTCGTCGGCGGAGGAGGAGGAGCTGTCGGAGTCGCTGGAGGAGGTATCGTCGTCGTCGCCGGCCATGGCGGTGCGGAGTTCGTGGCTGTCGTTGGCGGTGGAGAGAACTTCGAGGACGTCTTGGAGGTTGGGGCTTTTGCTTGCTAGTTTATGGTGATAGGCTCCTAGGCCGCGGTAGAATTTCAAGGGCACGTTGATGGTGCCGGCCTTTTCGCCGAGATCCTTGGAGGTGCAGTTTGCTTGTGCACGTTTGAGTTTGTTTGAGTCGCCTCTCCAGACGGGCAGAGTAAACGTTCGGTCTTCCTCGTCTGGAACGTCTTTTAGCCAGAGTACGGCGAAGGCAGGCGTTTTGTCGATGATTTGATTCTTGCGGAACTCCACTACAAGGCAGGAGGAATACCGCTTGCGGACTGCGATACGTACAGGCCGGTCACGTTTGCCTGTCCAGCGGCTCTCTCCTGCTGTGTCTGTTTGGGAGGTATACATCTTGCCACGATTAATTGCGGAGTGTATCTTGAGCCTCATGCTACCGAGATCGGAGGCTATGTCTTTCGATGTAATGGGAGAGGTAATCTCTATTGTGCCATAATCCCACCCGAGTAGTTCCTTAGGCATCTGGAGCTCAAGAGACCGGAAAACCATTGATATCCGGACCCTGCCGTAGCCGATGCCACCGACTAGTGGGTAAAAGTCCATCACCTGAGAGCGCTCTCTCATGAGTTTGCCGAGAGGCAGGTATACAATGCCCATCAACGCATCGTTTTCATGGACACGCGAGTCCCTAACAGAGACCATTGCTTCCGACGTACGCCAATCTCGGATAAGCCGCTCTGTTCCTGCATTGAAGAAAGGGTTGGAACTCTTGGGTTTAGTGCGAGTCCTGTATACCGTTAGGTGGTTCACAATGATGGTGCAATACGAAGAAGGCAGATCGCCCGATCCTGCTTCTGTCTCATCGCCCTCATCACCTTCGGCTTGTGTTTTATTGATCTTCTCGAATTGGAGTCCAGTGATATTGTGTATCTGTATTGAGAAAATACCAGTGGGATAGTTGTCTAGAGGCGGCGTAGAAGATATCATTTCATCTGGGAGACAATGTCAGTTATCAATAATAGAAGGGTTGGAGGCGTCCTACCTTCTCTAGCTTTCAGCAATTGAGCTTTCTGTTGGTCTGTTTCCATTGATTCATCCCTCTCCTGGGCTTCACGAAGCATTTTCTGCGCCTCCTGAGATACTTTGTCTTTTAGATCCTGAAAGCTTTCAACCTCCGGTTCAACCTTCTGCTTCTCTAATTGTTCGGCTTGAATCCTGAGTTTGGGGTAGTACCCCACGCTCCAATCCAAAGTCCCTGGCATCTTCTCATTTCCTTCTAAAGCCTGGAAGCCGTCGGTGCGGTGCCACATGTTACATTTCGATTTCGGGTTATGCATCAGCTCTTTGAGATCAACCTCGATTCTTCCAAGGTCGTCATCGGCAGATGTGCGGTCAGAGTCCCACAACTGCACGCGCAGACGCTCCTCAGCGTTCAGTTCCTGTGGGCCTATTTGTATGAAAGCAGTCTCCTCCCATACAGGTTGCATATCTTTGGTTATAACCCTAGTGGACCAGACCGGCTTACCAAACTTAGCCCACCCCACTGCCACATAGCCATCGCTTGATCCCTCCTTGAGCGGGCCGAAACCAGGATCCCCCTCTTTGAAATCTATGCCTCTCTTAATAGTAACCATTAAGATGCCCCGTGTAGTAGTATCTTTCTTGAAGTCATCGCCGACTGACATATCCTTCAGATCAAGGGTAAGACTCTTTGGCGCAACATACTCTGCTAGAGCTGCGTCGACGGAACTTTGCACAAAGGACGAAATGATGGGAAAGTCCATGATATTGAGCCCTCTTTTGGTCAAAGGCACGCACGAAAGCTCGACTTTCGGCTGACCAAGTAGCGTTAACGTGCACAAGGAGATGAACGGCGGATCGGGGCAGAGCTGGAGACGCATTCGCATTGTCCCAACGATACCGCGAAGCTCTACCCAGACTGGAAAGCGTACCGCACCAGGCAAATAGAAAGCGAGGAAAAGATGTGCATTCTTAGCCTTGGTTTTCAGACTTTTGCCGCTTTTTGACGCCCTATAAGAAAAGCCAACTTCAACGTTGACAAAGTCGCCCTCTTCAGCCTCCATGCCCTCAGCGATATTCTGCTCTTCGCCTTCTTCTTTCCCCCCATCGTCTTTGCTTTCATCACCTTGCTCGCCTGCCCTATGCTCTCCTTCAGCATCGGATTTCTCATCGTCGTCAACCTCCCCTTGGCCAGGAACCTTACGGTCACTTTCCTTGTTTCCTTTGCCACTCTTGATCTTACCGTCTTCCGAAACATTTTTCGTAGCTGCTCCAGTTGGTAGCCACCTGATGCCTAGAATGCGAAGAGCCTCACTGCCTTGCCCGAGGTCTTCAACACTGACCATTCTAACAAGTTTGGGCAGTGAGGCTTGCATCACATCTTCCAGAGTATCTGCTAGACTCGTGAACAGATCTGGATTGATGAGTGGCCAAATGGAGGACACCACTGAATTTAGCCACTGGGTAGATTCAGCGATTGGAGAATCCGCCGTTTTACGTTCTTGTTCTCTGGCCGAAGACCACACCTCGTCTTCCCAAACGCCGCGAATTTTGTTCTTCGTCCATATCTGCAAAGCCCAAATAATAACCCCAGCTACGAGGGAGCTGAATGTGATGAGCATTAGTAACGAGATAGGTACTTTTCCCCACGTTCGAGGTTGATTGTGGGTATCATTCAGAAACTGGCTCCCTAAAAGAGATAAAAAGACAACAGTAGCCACCGTACCAACACTCAGTATCAAAGCACGACCATAAATGCCAGCTAGTTCCTCTTTAGCAGCGTCGAAAGATGGCGGAGGAAAAAGCTTCTCCATAGCGGTATGGTCCGCCTGTTGCTCCTCTGAGTCCCTTTCGAGCTTGCTCTCAGTCTTCGATTTTGCACTGCCACCTGTTGCACGCCGGGTTAATGCGTCAGCCTGAGGTTCGTTCTCCGGGACCTCCTTCAATTCCTTATCGGTGCTGTCGTGAATCATGACCCGGAGATGCGTGACAGGATCAGTTACTTCTCGGGCAGCATGGTCCCTTTTCAAGTTTTTCATCTTCTTCCGCTTCTGCTTTGGGTCCAAGGTATTGTCAATGGCCTCTGAAGTGTTCTCAAGGACTGAGGACTCCCCCTTTCCTTTCGGCTGATCAACTCCATCTTGGCCGCCATGTTCCTCTGACAAATTAGATCCATGCTGAGGTCCCTCTCCATCTTGCCCTTGGTGATCATTACTAGTCTTCATGTCCTGACCGGCAGGATATTCAATATTGCGGTTTTGACTCCCATATGGACGCTCTTCATCCACTCTCGAATCCTTTACTGAACCATCAAGATGAAGATGTCTCTTGGCCGCGCCTAAGATGCCTTTCTTCTCTTCACCTTTTGGAGCTTCTTCAGCTACTTTCTCCGGTACTGTAGCATTGGAAATATCTTGCCGCTCCTCTCGGCGCTCTCGATACTCTTGGATATTGGGCACTTTATGGGTTTGTTTGTACGGTGCAGCGTAGTTCCGTTTTGAGGCATTTTCGTCGAAATTGTCATGGCTAGCCATGCTAGACACTCTAGAACGTCAGTTGGCCAATGACCACTCAATGGGCAGTCATTGTGCTTTCGAGGAAGTCATGGAAAGTAGACAGAAGGACGAGGCAGATGCATTGTTCGCAACAATGGATATATTATGTATTGCTATAGTTACATTAGTCAACTATGACGCGCGAGCATTCCTTATACAGAATGTTCGCCATCTTCAACACGTAATTAGGAAACCTGATGGGGGCAAGAGCTGCCAAGGACGAGCAATCAAGGTCAACGCTCGGGAAAGCTATGATCGTATCCCTRCGGCAGATCACCTGTAAGGRAGACCTACTGGGCGAAGGGACCAAGAACACCGTCATTGATCGGCGAATGCTCACTAATGCTGAGATCGTATGAAGGCCATCATGGGAAAAGATTTGCTTTCACAGAGCGTTGAGCGCTAGCAATGGACCTCCCACAGAAGAGAACCTTAGCTAGGCTGGTCTCTCTCTTCTCCAGCTTACACTCAGAAGACCACCATGCCAGGAAAGATCGAGGAGGAAAGCCACTACGAAGTCCTATCTCTACCTACTACACCATCTCTGCGCAACCAACTCAATGAGCAAGACATCAAACTCGCCTACCGCCGCGCCCTCCTTCTCCACCATCCCGACAAATTCACACCGATCCAAACCTCTCAACCCACACCCACGAAACCCACTGTAGACCAAATCACACTAGCCTACAAGACCCTCATTTCCCCCACCTTGCGCAGCAATTACGACCGCACGCAAGCCCTAAAGGCCCCAACAGGGACCCTCAATCCCCAAACGTCCCATCCCGGCCTCGAAACCATCGACCTCGACGACCTACTCCACGACGACCAAAAAACCATCTGGTATCGCAGCTGTCGCTGTGGAAAAGAAAGAGCCTACACCATCACAGAAGAAGACCTTGAGATGAATACCGAAGAAGGACAAATAATCACGGGATGTCAGGGATGCAGTCTCTGGCTGCGTGTGACATTTGCTGTGGCTGAGGACGGTTGAAACGGACCACTATTCCATGTCTACTTGAAGATACCAGAATGATCATCTGCCATGCTTGTGGGCGCCAAACGGTCCGAAACTATGACCATGCACTCCACGTGGAAAAGTGTTAGGCAACCCACCCAAGCCCCAGCAYCTCTTTCTTCACATCAGCAACTGAAACAGCCACCCATACCAGGCTACCCAGCCCATGTGCTCAGCTATAGCAGCTCTGGATTCTCCAAGAAATTGCCTCCAGGATGGTAATGGAGGGGTGGGGCTGCAGAATCGGTCAGGTGTTAGCGCGCGCCAAATTTGGAGAAAATCTTTCGTTGCGGCATCATTGAGATACAGATGCGGGTCTGACACAAGGCCGGCGTATCGATATGGGTTGTGCGGGGTAAGGTGTAGGTGTGGGTGGGGTAGCAAAGGATTGGCTTGAGGGACGGAAAGGAGCGTGATGGGGTTATCTGAGGTACATGATGATTGAGGTTGAGGGCTGTGCTCAGCAGAAACGGGTTAGATGCCTGAATGCCATACATAGAGAAGGTTAATGCGAGGGTAGTTCTAAATGTGGGGCTCGTGTTTAAGTAGATTGCCGCTGTTGAAATCTTTGGAGGAAGCACAGATGGCTGGCCTCGTGGGCGACTACAACCGGTGGGACATGTTCTCACCATGTAGAACAGTAATGGATTTTGAACAATTGATGTTTATTCATCCAATGATGTTCGCTATGTCGAGCAAGGTGACCGGCACAGAGCATGCAACATGCATAGAAAAAAAAGTTGTAGAATGAACAGTAGAGAATGCTAAACCGTCCAAATCCCGAATAAAATTACAGAGAAAGGTAAAGAAAAGCAACATCCTCCGAACACCGTTGGGCGGCCACGAGCAAGCCCCCACCTCTTAAACCGCTAAAGCTCGTGCAAACGCCTCTCTAGAAGAGATCTCCTTTATGAGTACAGCAACACTTTTGGCAGGTAAAGCCATATCTGCGTCACGCCGGGGGCGGACCGTCCGTTGCATCGTAATGTCGTAGTAAATATGGTACAGGGTAACAGACATCTAATCTTCTCTCTTCCGCTTCTTCATTGCTTTGCCGTTTTCGAGTGATGGTGCAGGGCTTGTGCTGTCCCTGCGAGAGCTTCCACATGATGAGCTGCTGGATGTGCCGGCGGCTGCAGCTTGAGCAGCCTCAAACAGGACAGCGCCTAGAGCACCTGCATCTGCATGGTCGATAGGGCTGCCGGTCTCAGTTGGTGGCAACTCGCCATCCTCAAGAACACCCATCACAATGGCACCGCTTCCATGAGTACGAGCGTGTTGCGAGAGGTTGTCGCTACGGGAGAACTTCTTGCCGCATTCATTGCACTCAAATGGCTTATCGTGAGTATGTAGAGAGCGGTAGTGACGCTTGAGATGTTCCTGGCGGCGGAAGCGGCGTGAGCAAAGGGTGCAGACAAAGGTCTTGGAAGGATCATCGGTGAGAGACTGCTTGCGGCCACGACGAGCGACAGGCTGCACAGAGGTAGCAGTTGTGTCCGTGCTTGATGTAACGGCATTGCCATCAGAGGGAGCAGCGGTACTATCCCGGGTCGACGAGGACTCCTGAGCATTGGCGTCTTGCTCCGCGTTTGAGTCATTGGCATGCGAGTGTTCCTCATGCTTCACGCTAGGATCGGAGTCCGACATGTTGGCATTTTTCTTGTTAGACTTCTTTGGTAGCGTGCGTTTYTTGRTGGCTTTCATCTTGATCGATGAGTCTTCCGAAGCACGGCGAGAATCCGGGGGCGTTAGTAGACCGAGTGACGCAAAGTGGTCGGCGTTCTCGAAATCTTCAAAACTATCCTCGCTTAAAAACTCTTCTTCGTCAAATGGAGTGAGGTCAAGTCGCTGTCTCTTGTTGCCGAGGTAGACGGTGTTTGCTGATGGTGAGAACCTGGCTAGATCGGTAGTAAACTCGTTCTCAGAGTCAAGATCAGAGAATGTATCGAAACTTGGCAGACCACCGAATGTAGAGGCCGATAGAGACTCAAATGGTTTGTTGAAATGTGACTCGTGTTTGATCAGGCTGAGATCACCTCCGAGGATCAATTTGTGTTCTTCGTCATCCCCTGAACATAGAGTGGGCAAAGTTGGAAAGTCAACCGCGGACGCAATATTATTCGTGTGGCGAGTATCGACTAGCAGATTGCGAGGATCGCAGAAATCGAAGTCGACATCAGATATGACGGAAGTCGGGACTGGTGAAGGGGAAGGGGAAAGGGATGGGCAAGAGTTAATGGAAAGGAGGTCGGAGGCTTGGCTTCCCATTAGCGAAGGCGGGTGAATAAATACTACGGACACCACAAATTAGCCACACGACCCTCCAATTTTGGAACTCCAACGCAGAAAGTCGTTGATTAATCCGTCCCAAGAATCATTTCTAGCGAAGATAAATCGTTCCTCAAGGATGTGATGTAGAACATACCAGGAGTCAATGGTGGTGAACAGCATCTAGTCCAATCCCCGCCCGCGAGGATTTCGCTTTGCACGTCGCCTTCGCATCCTTCTTTCACACCTTCGATATTGTCGAGACCCATGTAGCCTCCTGTCAATGGAGTAGGCAAGATATCACAGGTAGACGGTGGGCTGCTAGCCGAGCTTCCAGAAGTCGAAAGAGGCGGTGTGGAGGGATAAATGTAGACGTCCGGAGGGTTGCACTCGGTGTCAATCGAAAGTTGCTGGGGTCCTGAATATTGACAGAGAAAAGAGGGCTTCTGCTGTAAAGGACGAGGTGAATTCATAGCCAATACCGACTTCTGAGGGCCATARACGTGTGGGCCGGTTGAGGGCAACTGAGCGTATACCATAGATTGTTGGCTGTGCATCATTGGCTCCTGGTAGTACATTTGCTGCTGGTAATGGTGCATCGGTAAATTTTCTTGCGCTGCGTGCGGATGCGGAGAGAAGTGGCCATGAAGCCTGTTTTCCGAGCTTGGATCCGGATTGTAGTAGAAGAATGGTGATTGACCCATATTCTGGGTATGAATTGATTGTGAAGAAGCCATAGCCAGAGTTTATATATTAGGCCAGCTGCAGAGAAGTGGYTATTAGTGCTGTGCAGTTGCCTTTCAATACCCAAGGTCACCGTACCTCTCTTTCTTTATATGTGCTCGATTTATCCAACGGGCTCGTGTTTCGTTCGCACGTTAAAAGATAAATACGTGTATTGTATACTGTAGTGTCTGAAGGAGTGACCGGACAACAGAGCTTGACTATCCAAACGTCTGTCTAATAGGTTTTATTGATGGGGTGTTATTGAAAGGTTGGTTCTGTGGCAGAAATGCCAAATGAGTGACAGCGAGAAGATTGAAATGGGGCGAGTAAAGAAGGAACCCTAGATCAATGATCTCAAAAGATAAATTACAAAGAAGAGGTTAGTAAAAGAAAAGAGGTAGACTGTCGACGAGGGGATAGATCTTGTTGATAGAGACAGTAGGAAAAAGAATGTGGAGGGCAGAGGGCGGGTAAAGTAAAGTAACGCTGACCTTTCGGTGCTTCTCCACTTAGGCGAAGAGAAGTGCACCTAGAGTCCACCAAAATGGAGC
Source organism: Cladonia macilenta KoLRI003786 (assembly GCA_000444155.1). Classification (NCBI taxonomy): domain Eukaryota; kingdom Fungi; phylum Ascomycota; class Lecanoromycetes; order Lecanorales; family Cladoniaceae; genus Cladonia; species Cladonia macilenta. Next base: position 1,516,755 of record KE598559.1, read on the forward strand.
AGCAGACCTAAAATCCCTAGGGACGAATGTGGGTTAGAGCATAGACGGATCAATCGTATGGGGGACTCGGGAGGATGTGATGGCGCAGTCCGCACCAGCATCCCAGCATCCCAGCATCTCCTGAGAGCCAGCCATGCACCCATGTCGAGTCTACTCCGGTCGCATGCGTTAGTGCAATGTGCCCAAAAAGCAATCCCAGCATCTCACTTGCTCAAGTTCCAGTGCCGCTTTGGATGCAACAATGAAGCTACTGGTAGTCCCTCGCTCCTTGCTAAGGACGTCTTAGTGCACCACCCACACTCTCGAGGGCTGACTACAGCAGCGAATGCGCTTTACGAAAGACCATTAAGCGTGCGACTAACTACGCAGAGCTACGCAGAGGCAAAGGCTGACGAATGAAATTGGGCCCCTCTCGAATTAATTGTGCTTTGTGCAAGTCCAAGTCTGGAATTCTGGGGCAATTGCGACCGACACCCTGACCCAAGCGCCCCGGAGCCAATAACCAATAGCCAATATCCTACGGCCAATGATGGCTTTCTTCACGCTTCACGAGACTTCTCACTGGTACGAATCCCGACGATAAACGTCCATTGCATTGGATCATAGGGCATTATTTCAGGTGGTTGCAGCACCGAGGCGCAGAGTAACCAACGAACAGAAAGGCAATCCTCAGGCAAGAGATCAGCACACGAAACCTACGGGGGGCTCAGCAGTTCCTGCTGCACGCAACCGTCTCACATGAGTCACTTCCGAACGGACACAGCTCGAAACTTATTAATACTGCTTTGATTACTATAGATGACCATTGGCACAGCTCTGAGGGAGAAGAACTTGACCATACGCATGCTTCCGAAGATGTTTTGCAATGCAKGTAGTTCTAATGTGGCACAAGAATCAGCTTACAAAGTCCGCATTTGTCCTTCAAACGGCTGTCACACGGTATGGAGTGCGGCCAGCTATCGATAGGTGATACCATGGTACGCCATACCACAGTAGATACGAGGACTGTACTATAGTATGGCTGGATTGGCTTGCTCAACGGCCTTAAACTTTCTACACTGTGCAGACTGCAAGAGGAAGCTAGAGCCTCGAATTGGATGACGCATAACCGCCATGACCTCGATACATATTCCAGTAATCCAGAACTGGCGATACGCTGCAAGGTACCGTTCTGGTGGGCCCGTGATGGGCGTCACCACTTTTCTTCCTACCGAATGGCCCGTATCGATATGCGTAATAATTCACAACAAACATTCTGACCCGCTCTTCAATTCTGGATCGTCAGAAATTTGCACCCGTGCGGTGCGGGGTCAGCAAGATGCGCATCAAGAGCATTGGTGCGGCGCGTATACCGTCTGACCAGAGATGTGTTAACATCACAATTCATACCATGGGCCGTTGAATCAGCTTTAATCAGCTCCTTCGAAGTTCTTGATGCCGCCGTGGTCCGTTACAGTTGCGTTCAGTCATGATGAGGCCAAATAATCCACTTACTTGGGCTGCGGCGCTAGATCAGGGATATGCTGCCTCGTTCAGGCTTTACGTGCACACTGACGATCAGCACACCATCAGGCGAAATACCCGCCATATTCAGCGCGGCGTAGCTCGGAGACTATCAGGGAAGGGACTTATGCGCTGAAGGCCCAGCTTGCACAAATTGTGCTTCGACAACTCGTAAAGCATCGACTAAAAATAGTAGGCCAAGTTGGCCAAAATATTGCGTGGCAAGAGATCCACGATCAAAAAGGTAAAGCGGGTATCGCTGCTCTAGGAACAACTTACTGCAGTGAATACCAGCATCCATTGCCGTTGGTTCCGTCACGCTGCATTAGCAGCGACCGTATGCCACGTTTATTGGGCCTTGTCTTGCAGGGTCCGTCCCATGCGCCACCCCTGCTAAGATAGAAGAACGCCAATCGGTGCACGCAGGGAACATCCATAAGCTAATGCAGGTACGGCGCAGGTACGGCCAGTTGGAAAACGTAAAATGTAAAAATGTTCACAGCGTGGTCTCGGGCTACGCGATAATTCACTTTGCGTCACAAGGAGAACGCCGATAAGAGACCTGCTTTGAATGGACCCAACTCCGGTAGTCGTCAACATCCTCCATTCACGTCAATGTTGAACCTACTTCAATAGTCTGGCAGATGATAACAGCTAATAGAGTAGTGACAAAATCTTATGTCTACTAACTTTCTGCAGCACAGAGGGAGCCTCTCTACACCACTCGATTTCGTGTTCGACTAAACCTTCATGTTCAAAGGTTGACGGCCCGGGATAGACACCTCCAGCAGCCACCGGACCATAGTGTTCCCACGCAAATTCGCCGGATTTGTCGAAACAACCTGCTAAAGTTTTATCAAAGGCTTGCCCTAGTACGATAGCAACGATGACCAGCGCAGGCTGGATAAGATTGGCAGATAACCATACCCAACGAGGCATTCTCAGTGGACCCGTCAACACCCCTTGCGGTTGGTGGCAAACCGAGTCCATTGCTAGACTATACCTAGGCTTCAAGATCTGGAAAAGGCTCGACGGAAAATTATTCCCCCCAACCTTGATCGAGGATCAGGATCATCCTCAAACGTTGATTTCATCCTGCATATTGAAGCGAAGAATGCTAGAGATATTGTTGCCGGCATTGGATATGCTCCCTCGGTTGAAGTGTGATGACCCCACTTTTACCTTTGACCGCTATACCGGAGTGTTTGGACTTCTCCACATTCCTCCACGTGGAAGATGACAGGAGCGTGTGTCTGATCGCAGTCATCGAAGCGTCCAATACTTAGCTTGGACGATCCCAGAAAGCTGGTGTCAAGTCCCTGAACCATCAAATACTATTGTGTCATTCTCCCGTGGCTTGGCGACGCGTTGATTCACTGTTTCAAATCATGTCTACTGTACGTGCAAAATGGGTACCTAACGAATATTCAAAGTCCAAATCTGGCCGAAAGCAAGGTGAAATGGCGATCTACGATGTACGTGACGAAGACGTGTTCAGCAGCTGAATTTGGAGGGCAAAGTTGGGGGCTATCTTTAGACCTGTCACTACATTATCACTACCGATAAAGACCAAAGAAGCACCAATGGAACAAGCTAGAAATGGAGGGAAATTTGATTGTGAAAAGAAAGCGTTAGCAACAACAATGGGCGTACCGTTAGCCGGGGTAGAAAATCGGTGAGCAAGGCCCCATCAATTAGCTAAGAGCAAAAGGCAAAATTGGCAAAGGCCAGCTCCACCTCCAGCATGTGATAACGATGAAGGGGAGTGCATATCCAAGGGTCAACTAATGAATAACAAAAAGTTCATGGGTCTGATACGGTGTTACCGGCTCCCCGGGATGCAGCCGGTGGCTTTTTTGAGGCTTCCCTTTAACCCTCAATCGCAAGCCACCACAGGCCCAGAACTTTTCACCTGTAGAAGGACCTGACCGTCACCTTCGCGTGCCTGGCCAGGAACGTTACCAATGGAAGTACGGTGTATCTCGAGACTGCATGGGACACCAAAATAAACATAATCCTTATTTGTTTTAACTTGAGTGCATCATCACACTTTTCCCACTCCCCTCAGTACCGTAGTCGCTCAGGCCCAACCCCACATCCATACCCTCACCACGTACCCATACTACGTACCCTCAACCCGAAAGCGAAAGTAAACCCTCTAACCGACCTCTTCTGCAGCCCACCACTGAATAACGCAATCCATCCAGGCCGCCCTGCTCTGTGCTTGTGCTGAATGAAACCCGCTAGAAGCTGCCGCGGGCGGGATGGGAATGGGGTGTTCGGGGAGTTGGGGTTTGGGTTTGGGTACTAAACTCTAGAGTCTACTAGGAGGGTTCCTGGTTGGGTGCGTTCCTGACGATCGTTTCTTGGAGGTTAGATCATGATGATCCTGGGCTAGGGAGGTGTAAGGGAAGGTAAATCCCTTGGGTTTGGATCCCGGGGTTGGTGAGGAGGGTTAAAGGGCGCGATACACGTGGGTTGGGATGGGGAAGGATGGTTGTGCTAGGTAGGGGTGAGTGTTAGGTGCAGTAGTTGGGTGTAGTCTGGGTGTATTGGTGTAATGTTTTTCTTTTTGGGAGGCTAGGATGGGGATGGGGAGGGGAGAGGTTCGTGGTGGGGTGGTGGGTCAATGGGCGAGGAACTAGAGGGGAGCGGCTCTTGGGTGTTTGGAGGTGATCTGTTGATCTTTTGTGATGATTATGGTTGTGCTTGCGAGATGACATATTGTTGGCGATTTGGATGGGCTCGAGCAGATAGTTGGCAATAGATTTTCTTGAAGATCGTTTTACATCTACATCAGCCAAACCACCGTAAGACAAACAGTATGGTTTGCTTCTTCCGATGAGTCTGTGCCTACAAAGTGCCAATATGTAAATCTCGTAGATAGGAAACGCCCATGAGAGAGCGAGTTCTTGCTCTAGCACTGATCTCCGTTATCAGGCCCCCGAGTGGGATGATAACCCCAGCATTTGACACCATAACCCATGGGTCATGGCGTTTCATGGACTCTGGGGCTGAAGCACACCGCTTTGGTCTCTCATGCATTGATTGTGGAGTATGAGATAGGCAGGTGGTTATGACTGTGTAGACATCAACGGCCCAAGCTACATTCTCCATCACCCCACGAACCGTGGGCGGTGAATGTTTCATATCCTACGCTGTCGATAAGATAGCGTCAAACTTACAGACGAGGCTTTGTGGCTTTCTTCCAAGCTTCCTGTATGCGTGGTTCGGGGTGACTCCATGCAGCAGTAGCCATTTGCTTGGGAGAAGTGCATTCTCTGTAGCTCCTTCGTTAGCTTCCACAGAGACGATTGTTCTCAGCTCGTTCAGGTACCCCTGAAACATCAGCTTTGCAGATTCTCTACATTTTCCCCTTCGTGCTGTCCCGAGACGGGTTCTTTGAGGCTATGATAGAGAATCGAGTGAAAGCGATTCGAGAACGAATTTCATCAGAGCATGCACGACTCATGGACAGAACAATGGATTCGGTTTTCTCGACTTTCCAATATGCATGTTATTGATCAGCTTGCAGGGTACACCTTGCAAAATATCGCACGATGGGAATTTTGCAGGATCGATGCTGCATCCTGCGGGTCATGCAGCGGGGTGGATCCAAATAATTCGCCGGGCATGATCCATTACCTTGGAAGTCTTCCGTTCTGAGAAGTGAATTTGGTATGGAAATCTCGTGCATGAGAGATTCTGCACTAGGTATCCGTATGGACTTCACTGCTGTATCCAGCCGCTCCTGCACTGCAAATGGTAGGTCTGGGTAGATGCCTGTACAGGGTGCTGCATGCAAGGGAAATGGAGAAACGATAGAAGTGGAACATCACGCCAAAATGATAAATAATGTTTGCCACGGAGATTTGCCTGATATAGAAGGTAGGAGACATTGTTTAACCGTCTATCGAGAACGGAAGGAAAATTGTGCTTGATAAATTGGTGGAGAAGCCGCAAGTTCTGGTCTCAATATTTGGCAGCCGAGACATCCTGTAGCAACCCATTCCTCTGTTCCTCGTGGACATCTAAGATGTTGTCCTCGAAAATGAGTAAAGAAAAGGCAGGAATATGACGAAGAAGTCCTAAGACGCACTCGATGACTTTCGCACCATCACTTTGTAGAGCAATTATATCTAGGCTTCAGAACTTGTCATATTAAGATCATGCGCTCAATGAGTGAGTCATCCTCTTCCTATTATTGATTGATACATTGTACCGTTCATCACAAGCCATATCAAATGGAAGACCACCTGGAAGCGAGCAAAAGTTGCCCACTGATGAGCCACTAGCTCAGCCCTACGCACGGAATACTTCAACGGAGATCTTCTCTGCATTCCTAATTTTTTCCTCGTGCGGCGGCATGACTACTAACCCGTGTTGCCTGGACGTCCTGCTCAGTGATGTATTCAAGCGTCAGTCATGCCACAGAGAAATGAAATTGCACGTCGGTTGCCAGCCAAACGCGGCTCTTCCCACTGAACATTTTCAATGTCGTGGGAGAGCTGCTGGCGAGAATCGAACACACCCAGGTGGACTTGAGCGTTATACGATGGCGGATCAACAAAATCACCGTTGGCTGCTTCATGACAAGCCTGGATGCCTATGGGGCCGAGAAGGAGGATCTGCTACATCTCGAAGAGAGGGTTTTGGTGCCTCAGGAAGCCAGATTCTTTGGGCAACCGTCAGGACATGTCTACAATCTTGTGCATGCATTGTGCCCTAAACGCCGTATAGGTGCCTCATATCACGTTCATGTCACCTTCAGTCATGATCTCCAATCTTCTCAAGCTTTCCTAGCTCCCTCTTCTCTCCAGACTCGCCCACAATCCTCAGCCTATCCACTCTGACCTTCTCTCCATCTCCCTCACCATCTACCACAAATATCACCAGTGATGTGACATTCTGGAATTTGACAAAGCGTAGCTCCACCTTTGCGGTCCCGGTTTTCTCATCCCAGTCGCGAGGAGTCAGCGTGGTTGCCTGTGTAGCCGGTAAATCCTCCGCCTCATCAAACCCTAGTACATGTGCTCGATTTGAGTATATCTGTATTGTCTTTGGCCGCATCGGAACGTTTTCGCCTTCTTTCGGTGGTAGAGATGTGATATGGAGCGTATGCACCTTCAATGTCGACATGAACGGGACATACAGCATTAGCTGCTCATCTGTGTCACTTTCTACCCAGTCCTTCTTTTCCGTTTCACCACTCGCAGACTCTTTGCTCTTGCCCTTTCCGGTGTCTAACGCAGACGGTCTGGTACCTAGGAAGAGTGTTCTGGCATCTCCATACTCGCTGGCCGAATTCAAGAGGTCCAGACCCCGTACATCCACCTGGTCCGTCACGTCGCTATAGCCTTTGGGTAGATTTACAGCCGTCCAATCCCCAAAGCCGTTTGCGCCATCTGAGTCCGCTTCTGCTGAAAGCTTTTTCACTACTGCCTGAAGTTTCCTTGGGTCGGCTCCTTTTATGCTCTCAACGATTTCACTATTTTTGAATATTATAAAGGTAGGTAGACTATACGAAAGCCTCAAGTCAGTTACAGTACGCTCATACAGCTAGCTGAAAACATTGGGTCTACAGCATAGCCGTAGTGACTACCTGCTCAGGTCACTTCCCACTTGCCAGGCTCAAGTGGAGTATGTTCACGACCAGACGTGGAAGCTAGCTTTTTGTTGACACTCACGCTGTGACACCGTATGTTCGGGCGACCTCCTTTTGCTTGTCCGTATCGACCTTGGCGAATGTGATCTTGCTTGGTCGGGACAGCTGTGCCGAGAGCTGTTCGTAGATAGGAGCGATCTGCTTGCATGGTCCGCACCAATCCGCATAGACTGTAAGGTATCAGATCAGCCAATTAGACATAGAAACCAATCGACGTGGCAAGGAGAAGCATGTAAGGGGGGCATGTGTAAGACCCTGAGACATACAGTCTGTGACAACAATCTTGGAGGACTGGAGTAAGCTAGTGAACTGGCTCGGCGAGCCTATATGCACTGTTTTTGACATGATGAGTTTAAGTATGAAGTTTTTTGGTTTCTGACAAAGGCGACACTGCCTTGACGAGCTACAATGCCCGGGCTTGGCGCTCGGACATAAGACCGCAGCTATGGATGGGGACTTTCTTCTTGTGTCGAGAACAATACTGAGGCGTCTTCTTCTGCCAAAATGCGGCTATTCGTACAGTAGACGGGTTGACCGTTGCAGACTCGTCTTACTTCTGCTTGAATAATAGCCACGTCCGGCAACCAGCAGCAATAGCCTAGGTTACTTGTGCGTCGCGACGAATACGCAATTATGGGAGAAACTTCGCTCCATCCGGGCTCGAAAGGTGATCTAGATTCATGTTTCGATTGTGGAGTCTAACGAGGGCTCGATTTATGGAGCATAAGCGGTGGAAAATGCTGCTTTGTCCCCCTGCACTGTACCTTTACTTACGGCAAAAGTCATCTTAAGACCTGCCAAAAATTCCATAATTGAAAATATGGCGATCAACTCGCAGTCGCTCAATGTCGTCGGCCTGATATCTGGCGGGAAGGATTCCTTCTATTCTTTGTTGCACTGCATTGCCAACCAGCACCGGGTAATAGCACTTGCAAACCTTTACCCTCCAGAAATATCATCTCCGTCTGGTACTACAGAAGATTTGAATAGCTACATGTATCAGACCGCAGGCCATAGTATCATACCTCACTACGCCGAAGCTCTCGGGCTTCCACTGTACCGTCAAGAAATCTGCGGGATAGCTGCGAATTCAGCAAAAGACTATCATCCTGGATCAAATACTGACAAGTCAATTGACGAGACAGAGAGCCTATTGCCTCTCCTTAGGGAAATTGTAATTGCCCACCCCACGGTGAATGCAGTCTGTTCGGGCGCCATCCTTTCCACCTACCAACGTACTAGGATTGAGTCCGTGGCTCGACGCCTTGATTTGGTTCCGTTGAGTTATCTATGGCAGTACCCATCTCTCCCACTCAGTTCGCCGGGCGGATTGCTCGATGATATGGCAGCTGTTGGCTTTGATGTGCGTATTGTTAAAGTTGCTTCTGGTGGTCTCGACGAAGGCTTACTATGGTCCAATCTAATGGACCCAAGTGTGAGAACAAAGGTCGAGCGGAGTATAGCTCGATTTGGAGGTAGCGTCCTGGGCGAGGGAGGAGAGTATGAAACGCTCGTAGTCGATGGACCTTCCGCGATCTGGAAAGGCAGAATTGAGGTGCAAGATCATGAATGGTGTATTGGCAGAGGTGGAGGCGGAGAAGCATGGATCGGGTTTAGAAACGGGGCAGGGAAGGTTGAAAGGAAACTGGACTTTAAATCTACGGATGACGGGAATTGGAAGATATTGATCCGTCCCATTACACTGTGGGATAAGCACTTCAAGCTATTGATTGCGGAACCTAGGCCAATCCCAGACCGGAACAAGAAAGGGACTAATGGCGAGCAGCTATCAAATGTACGGAAGGTCTTTGAGCCAAGGGTTGTCATCATCAGCAACGGCTCAATGCTTATACTTGCGAACATCACAGCAGTTGGGAGTGGACATGATGCAAAAACCCAAATGATGGGCATCAAGTCGAAACTCTTTGACATTCTTAGAGATTATGCTCCTTGTACCGCCGATGACATCGTCTTCACAACCATACTACTGCGTTCTATGACGGACTTTGGCAGCGTCAATAGTGTTTATGAGCGGCTCTTCACTCTCCCGAATCCGCCAGCACGGGTAACGATAGGCTGTGGGGACGCTTTACCCGAGGGGGTGAGTTTGATGGTATCATTTGTCCTTGGATTCGGGTCTCAAAAAGCTCGGGATGGCTTACATATACAGTCAAGATCATACTGGGCACCAGCAAACATTGGACCCTACTCACAAGCGATCAAAATGCCTTTGCTCGAAGCGAAAGGCTCGTCGCTAGTCTATGTCGCGGGACAGATACCTTTAGTGCCGGCTTCAATGGAAGTGTTCCAGCCAGGACCCCCTGAGGACGGAGAACATATCGCACCATTTGATGAAAGAAATTTTACTGAAAGAGCATGTCTGGCATTACAACACCTGTGGAGAATTGGAAAAGCCATGAATGTCGGCTGGTGGACTGGAGGCGTAGCTTTCATTACCGGTAAAGATGATGTGCAGATGAAAGCGGAGATTGCATGGGAAATATGGAAAAGAATACATGAGCGTGAGCTTTGGGAAGAGGAGGAAGAGCTTGATGATGACTTTGATCTCTGGGATCGTATTCATGGTGGTGGCATGGAAAGTCTTGTGAAGCATATGGCGGAAACACAGCCACTACCTGACTTTGCGAGACTTTCACACGGTGCTTCATATGATATCCCAGGTTTCCTGGCGATTGAAGTAGACGAATTACCGCGTGGTTGCGATGTTGAATGGCAAGGTCTGGGACTTGAATATCATGACTCCGCGGCATTGACAGTTGCCAACCCGGTCTCCTTCATCGAAGTAGAAACCGATCAGATACTCCGAACGAAGCTGCTCGAATTATTTGAAGACCCAAACCCCTCTTTGATGACTGAAGCAACAGTGTATGCCATCAACGTGGCCTTAATGAACGACTTGGACGTCCAGATAGTTCCGTGTAGGCGTGTCTGGGGACGCAAAGGACTGCAGCTGGCTGGAGCTGTTGTCCTTAGCCATAACCTAGAATAATGCTATTGAACATTAGAGCACTCTGCGTTTAGATAAGTATCGGAATGCTTCCTCGCTAGCCGATATAGCCATTGAGAGTTGAAAATACGAGTTGATACTCACTCAATTTGGCTGTATAAGATTCAATCGGGCTTAGCGCGCTTTTCGGAGCCCAGTCCACGGCTACGTACGCAACACCTTACCAGGGTACTCAAAGGCTAAGCAGCACAATAATGGACCGCCCTCGTTCCTACACCATGGGACTCCCTACAACTATATATCACCAGTGGGCGACACATGTTGGCCGCAGAAGTCGCAATTTAACTTGAGCCATGCCTGGTGACAACCCTCCTCTTCTGAAAATTGACGCCAAAGAACATACAGCCCCAGATCCCACCCAGCACCTCTCACGCTCTCCACACCCATATCATAGGAACCGCGATACCGTCCTTCAAGATGATGGTACCAACGTCTCCGCGGCCCGGCGCTCCGGCTCGTCGCGCATCCTGAGTACTTCTCAGGCTGAGAGAGGAGCTGGAGCTACATATTTCGATGCAGACCATCGTAAGAGACGGAAAAACATATCTTCGCCCAGTGAAAGTGGAACTGAGGCAGACGATGAAAAAAGCGGTAGCCTACTACGGTTACCAGCGCCGCCTGCTCGGCTGAGGAAAGGCCTGAAAGGATTGAATAACTCAGGTACAGCTAGCCCTTTGCTCACTCCCTCATACCTGGATGAGGAACCCCGAAGGCTTGGGCTGGAATCAAGGAATAGGCGACGGGAATCGCGGCAAAGCCCAACCCATACGGACGAAGAGACCGTGAGACTTAAAGAAAAGTTTGTACGGAGACGGCGTGCAGAGCTTATACGAAGATTTTCAGAAACAATCTTGCTTGGGTCTGTTGGATTCATTAGCTGTTTTCATGAAATTGGATGGTCAATACGATCATGGGCTAAGGAACCCCTCGCGGCCTCAAGCATCGCATGGGACTTCCGCACAAGTCACATTCCTGCGGCGCTCTTCAGTCATGCTGGTGTTATACTTGGTCTTTACGCTCTCTATCCACTACGGGTCATATACAAAAACCATACCAGAAATGCATCCATGAGACGATCACGGCTCTACATACACATACCGGCAGCCTTTGAGCCTGCCCCTTTACTCTACCCTACGCTCATACCTGTGTTTGTGGCCCTCTCATTGATGCATGCTAATGTGAGCGTACTCCTTCCAAACCTTATTCTGAGCATATCGTCAATACCAAGCAAGACCATACCTCTCAACTCCCATGTGTCTTGGTACAGCTCGATACATTGGCTTTTCTCCTTGGTGCCTCTTCAAGCTTGTCAACAATGGTACTCCGACAATTATAGAACTCATATGGAAGAARCCCGTTCTATGCTTGGTAACTTGGACGCGGAGACGATGGTAATGCTATACCCGCTTCACCAAGCGTTGATGCCTGTGTTGGGTTATCTGACAACGACGAGTCTGTTGCCAGCAGAGCTACAATTGCTGTCTGTTTCAATGATCAACCTACTACTACAGTCGGAATCACCTCAAGCTGTCATTCTGAAGTCCCTTTTGTGGCTAGGGGGTCTTTCCATCTTCGTCCTATGTGGTAAAGTCCTCAGTTGGGGAGTAGCGTTAGCTCGAATACCAAGCTGGAGGTTTCGCCAGCCAAAGTCCAGAACTCGCGAAGATAGCGTAATTGTCTCAGCGGTTGATGATTGCCTCAACGGACGCTTGAGCAGGTGGGTGTTGACCGCAGGACTCTCTGATGATTCAGGCAGCGACGATTTAGAGAGACATCCAGGTTTCTTCATGGGCAAGAATTCTCGATCGCAGTTCAGCGTGGACGCACAGCCATCGCAGGGTGGTCTGAAACGCCATCGACGATATACGCTGCCGTCTTACGGTGGTACGCATCCAGGCATCCCTCCCAAACAGGTCCCGAAGCGCAATAGTATATCGCGGCTTCAAACTATCCGATCTTGGTCCTTTCGGTCATTGACAAAAGCACAGGCTGTGGTGATCAAGTGGACATTCGCTATATACGTTTACTCCATGGTCATTGCGGTCATTGCGTTTGGCGTCAGACCCTATATTAGCCGTAAGGCTCTACATGATCAAGAACCGATAGGGTGGGCTCTGGGCTATCTCTTCGGCGAGATCCCACTTTTCAGAGCTTACGTAGTTGATTGCAACCTCGCCGACTGGATACACCTGCCTCCTGGCATTCTTGATCATTCCTCCTCGTTCAAAGCCTCCTCTTGGACACTGCTGAATAATAGCAATTGGGGCGCAGCCAATGTTCGGTTGCTGATATGCGGGTACTGTCTGGTAGTAATTGCTGGTGGATTAGCAGCTGTATTTCGTTTGAGTTCTGTTGCAGAGGTCGACACACGACGCAAGGTTTTCCATGGTATGATGGTGGCTATGTTCTTACCGACAATATTCCTTGATCCTGCCTTTGTCTCTCTTGCTTTGATACTTATCTTAGCTATCTTCCTCCTCCTCGACCTTTTCCGCGCTTCACAGCTACCACCACTTTCGAAACCACTAACTTATTTCCTGGCTCCTTACGTAGACGGGCGAGATCATCGGGGTCCTGTTATTGTGTCCCACATCTTCCTACTGATAGGGTGCGCGATACCACTTTGGCTGTCTCTTGCAGCCGTCCAACTGGAAGGAGAAATGCCATGGAAAGGATGGGTTGTTGTCAGACGAGAAGTAAGCATGGTCAGTGGAGTGATCTGTGTCGGCATGGGAGACGCGGCTGCATCTCTTATAGGCAGGCGTTTCGGACGCCGAAGATGGTGCTGGAGTGGAGGCAAGAGCCTAGAAGGCAGCCTTGCATTTGCTATAGCCGTCGTTTTAGGGCTGAGCTTTGCGAGATGGTGGCTACAGATCGGAGGCTGGAACGACAACAATGGGGATTCGTGGTCTACGACTCTGGGGAAAGCATGCATTGCAGCTACTGGCGCTAGCCTTACAGAAGCAGTACTAACGGGGGGTAATGACAATGTCATAGTGCCTGTCATTCTTTGGCTTCTTGTCCGCGGTCTGAGGACATGAGGGATTTTGTACTCAATTTAGCGATGGCGTGTGGGGAAAGGCAGATTTTACCGCAATGTCCTGCAGCCTGACAAGCCATGTTACGAAAGCAGTGTATACATACTTGTCATAGTTCATTGGGAGGATTCGGAGACGCATCAGCGACGCCTCAGATTACGGCTATGAGTAATCTGGGGTCCATGCATTAGACTATTCTACCAGGCAGCCAGGCTGGAGAGACCAATGAAACATTTACAAGATCAGCTAACTGCCAAGCATAGTACATTGCGGCCTACCAGCCAGGCCACCAAGGCTGATCCATAGCGGCCTGGCGACATTGAGATGCCTAATGGCGTCAGTTGAAAAGCTTGTAGCCAACCTTATCGTAGGTAGGTACCCCTCTACTCATGTACTATGGTCTACGGGTTAGGGAGTGACATACAAGGGACTGACGGGTCAAGGTCCAATGGGCCCTTAGACAGCGACAAAGAGGGATGCAGGTCCGACCATTTTATTGAACACTTGAGATAGGCTACAATCATATCATAAATGAGTAATCAGCAAGCTATGTGTATACGGACGCCTGTGTATATAAGTGCCGTCGGATCGGATGAGCACTGACCTTCACCTTATGTACCTCTGTCCTCAACCCATCCATTTGTTGTATTGTACGTCTGCAGTTCAGACGTTTGGTGTTCCCCTTCCTTATCGCGTTATCGCTTAAAGCCAAGATCGGCGCCTAGCTAATGGTCGCCCCGTTCGAGCAACAGCAACCAGTCATATCCCACCTTCTACTTGTATCCCTCATGCTCATGGCAAAGCAGTACAACTACGCTCGCTATGCTGCTCACCCTCTGACCTGATTAGAATCTACACCCGAGATAGTCTTACCCCCTTATCGTCCTCTTATGCTTCTCCCTGTACCTTACCTATTTCTTCTGCCATTTGTTACCTAATCCATTCTAGCCATCCCGCGTCGAGTCATCAAGTCGCCTGACTTATAGTCACGCCCTGTTTACTACCACACCCTTCTGTTACCCCGCGGACTCACCACGTTGRACCTCTTACAACAAACAACGTCCCTGCAGCTCCTCGGCCGGCAATCGAGCCTATTAGCGTCATGATTGATAGCCTTTCCCCTTGCGGTGATCGGTAGCTTGCATCTGACGGTACGACTGCTCAACAACTCAACTCAACCCTCTCAATCATCAAATTCCATTTCCTGCCATGTATAATTGCTTAACAGCAACCTTATACCCTCACCTACAGTGGTGAATCATCCTTTGACGGTGGAAGCTTGGCACCGATCAGCTGCTTGGAGAAGCAGACCCTCACACCTGACCGCGCAAGATGGCGACTACGCCGACGACGTTCTCGACCTCGAGGCGGCCTCGAGAAAGCACACAACGAGAGATGGCGGTAGGAAGCTATAGAAGACAGGAGGAGATAGGCCGGGGTAGCTTTGCTACGGTCTACAAAGCTTCCATGACTGTAAGTGACTCTGCTATCCTTCTCATTCTTCCGCCGTCATACACCAAGGTTCTGCCCTTACCATTGCTCCACAATGAGATGGATCTACCATCGCAGACCCCTCGTTTCATCAAAGACAGTATCAAGGCTATGCTAACGAGTGCTCTCTGTCACAGAAAAAGCCCGGCTATGTCGCTATCAAGTCTGTCGACCTACATAAGCTTAACCGGAAGCTAAAGGAGAACCTGTACTCCGAAATCGACATTCTTAAAGGCCTTCATCATCCACACATAGTCGCCCTCATCGACTGCAAAGAGGACGAGGCCCATATTCATCTTATCATGGAATTCTGCGAGCTCGGCGACTTATCCTACTTCATCAAGAAACGTGACACTCTTGCACAGCATGATACCACAGCGGACATGATAAGGAAATATCCGAACCCCGCTGTTGGGGGTCTCAATGAGGTTATCGTTCGGCACTTCTTGAAGCAATTGGCGAGCGCTCTGGAGTTCCTTCGGGCAAAGAATTTCATCCATCGTGATGTGAAGCCTCAGAATCTCCTTCTCGACCCTTCGCCACTATACTACGCGAAAGCAAAGCCGGAGGCTGTCCCTTACGCGGCTCATGATAAATCGCTGACGCCAATCGTTGGCGTGGAATCGTTGCCCACCCTCAAGCTAGCAGACTTTGGATTCGCTCGGTCTTTGCCGTCAACATCTCTGGCCGAGACTCTGTGCGGATCACCTCTGTATATGGCTCCCGAGATACTTAGGTACGAGAAGTATGATGCGAAGGCAGATCTGTGGTCCGTTGGTACTGTCCTGTACGAGATGATGGTCGGAAAGCCTCCATTTAAAGCGTCGAATCATGTAGAGCTGTTACGGAAGATTGAACGTGGGGAAGATAGAATCAGATTCCCCCAAGAGGTATCTTTAAGTGATCCCATGAAGAGGCTCATCCGTGGACTCCTAGCACGACACCCTGTGGAGAGAATTGGCTTCGCCGACTTTTTCAATAATCCTGTAGTGAAAGACGAGATCCCAGGCCTTGCCGAAGAAGATCGACCAGCTCAACTCCCTAAGTCTGTTCCCGAGTCAACAGAGAAGGGGAAAACCCTTAATTCAGAGAGACAATTGGCAGAAGGATGCGCACCAGCACCGTCGAAGATTGATGCTGCAGGTATCCTATCACAGTCGCCACGACGTCAGATGTCTGGTAGTCCAAAAACCGCTGCCCTGAGGAACGAAATTCCTCTACAGCGTCGCTTCTCAGGGACGCCGCCACGCACAGCATCGGGTGACTTACGTGAAAAAAGACATAGTCATGAAGTATCTTATCCAGCTGACAACTCCAAGGAGCCCGCTGTTAAGCCTAGACGTCCAAGCATGGTATCACACGCTACAGCTCCTTCACGCCCTGACCTGCATGCTCAAGCTGCTCGAAACACCACTGGCGCAGCTCCACAAAGGCAGACGAGCAAGACGTCGATATTATCTACCGATGCTGAGACCCAGGAACAAGCCAAACCACGGGAGCATGTTTCGAAAAGAAGAGAAGATAAGACCTCACGAGAAGTCAGGGAAGCTCGAGAACGAGCAGCTCAAGACGTGGCTTTTGAAAGAGACTATGTAGTGGTGGACAAGCAAGCTGTACAAGTCAATGCATTTGCTGATGAGCTTGCCGCGAGCCCCAGAATACATAGTACAAACCAGGCTCAAAATGACGCAAACCGGGGCACTATAGTGCGACGAGCTACTACCCAAGTTGCTACAAATTCAGGCACAGGGACGCAAATTACTCCTTCACGAGCAATGCAGATTGCTTCAGGAAGAAGGCCTGATCAGGCGCACCACAGGCAAAACTCCTACGAGCGACGATTACGAGATACCACATCAGCTACCTCTGCAATTTCGAAGGCCATACACAAGGCTAGCGGTAGGCTTTTCAGCATTGGTTTTTCTCCACCACTGAACCTTGGGCGGGGCGGATTTTCTCCCCCTTCATACAGCCCTTTTCCGGCTTATCCTATCAACCAAGCTAATCTCCTCACGATTGATGATGGGTCCAAGGCGCAAGTACCACAAGATGAAGACTCCAAAGCCGTTTACATGATAGAAGAATCTGCTCACAGAAGTGACGTCGTATTCGGTTTTGCGGAAGTCAAGTACAAGCAATTAACGCCATTGCCTCCCTCAACAGACCAGGGTCTAGGTCTCCGTCAGGCAGGTATCCCTGAGGGAAGTGAAGGGGAACAGAGCAACACGGAGGACGATGGATTGACCGTTGATGCCATCGTCACGCTCTCAGAAGAGGCTCTGGTGCTCTACGTTAAGGCTTTGTCACTGCTAGCTCGGTCTATGGACATTGCAGGCACATGGTGGGCACGGAAGAACAGAGGAGAAATTGTCGATGAATCTGCGTCTCCACGAAGCTCTCCAGGTCCTGCCAACGCAGCAGCTGTTGGGAACCGAGTGAACGGCGTCGTACAATGGGTTCGAGATCGCTTCAACGATGTCCTTGGAAAGGCAGAGTACGTACGCCTGAAGCTCATCGAGGCACAGAAACAACTTCCACCTGAGCACCCAGGACATCCCAGCAATCATATGTCAACCTCGAGTTCCACTGGAATGGGGACGTCTGGAGAGAATGTAGTAGTTACCTCGGGTGTAACCGCTGAGAAGTTGATGTACGATCGTGCCCTCGAGATGAGCAAGTCAGCTGCTGTCAGTGAACTGTGCGGAGATGATTTGCCCGGCTGTGAAATGGCTTACATCACCGCTATACGGCTGCTGGAGGCTGTGCTTGAGGATGATGATGAGCCGTCTCCTAAGAAATCCGCGACGAGGGACAGAGATGCCAAGAGCTCAAAATCGGAAGAAGAAGCGGTGAATGGGGTAGAGGCGGAGGATAGGAAGGTGGTGCTAAAATGTTAGTTTCTCTAATTCTCTACCTTGCGGCATGTTAAATTGTATGCTAATGAACAGTTGTAGTCGTTCAAAGCATTCGCACTCGGCTGGCTGCCCTACGAAAGAAAATGCAAATCATTGCAAAGCGGAATAGTATATCGAATGTTCCTACTCCTCTTTCAAAATCGCCAGTCGCCGCTGCCACAAATACGGCAACGCCTGCCATTGCAACTACCCCACCTCGGTAACACCACTAGACACATTATTCCAATTCAATTCGAATCCCATAATAGAAACAACATCWTGCCATGGTCCCTTCCCAGGAGAACCCACAAGTTCAGACTTACTTAGGCTGGCCCTTTCCACTTTCATTGTTCATGGCTACCAAAGGGATTGATACGGCTCGGCGTTTGTCCTCATAATGCATTTCCAGCGGCGCAAACCGACTACTAACCACAACCTACTAACTATACACGCACACAAATAACCTTCGTCCATCTGTCATATATATACGAATTACGATACGATCCCTTTCTTCATCGCCCATTGAAATCATGCACTGATATTGGAGTGGAGGGTGTGGAATATTCATTGCATGGGAACATGGCGCTGGTTATGGAATGGATTGATTATCAATGAAAGGGAGGGAAGGGTTTGGGATACGGCTTGTTCGTCAGATTTTTGCCGTATGCCGAAATGATTCAGTGAACATGTTTTCGGGAACCGGGTCGTTGGGGCCAATGTCGGCGAATGGAATAGATTGTGTTTAGATACCCCCCCGGCCCGTTTGAGATCTGAATCTACAAATCTGTTTGAATCATTCATAACCCAACTTTATCCCACCCCTCCTGTCTTATGTATTCGTTTTCCTTAAGAGAGACGACCCTTGTTTTCGTTTGATCCTACCCGTCTTCCGTGGAGAACAAACAGCGTTGAACCGTTGTTCGAGGGTAGTTATTCGAACACACTTCATTAGACCCCTTTTCTCCCCCTCTTCCGTCAATATGCTAGCACCGTGATACTCAAAGAGATATCTGGCGTTGATACGATGCGATTAACATCTCCCTACCAGCACATACACACTTCCCAAGCATCCTTTCCATACCCTATCCATCCTCTCCGACCCCCAGTTCTCACTTCTTTGTAAACAACAGCTACCCATACTCAAGCCCCCAGCTCGACACATCTACTCCCACCATCTTAGCATTTCCCTAATATCATATATTATTATCCACAAAACTCGTCTCCAGACATTATTTTCTTCGCTAACGATCCATGCTTTTTGTATTCAAGTTTTCAGGGCTTTGGAATGATAAATCTGTCACCAGAACAGAATAACAGAGATAGGAGAGCTAGGCTTGAGAATCCGAGCGAGATTTCCAAAAGAAAAGGTGTGGAGACAACCTACCTAAAGGAAATGCATATAAGCCATGAGCATGCCTAGGATAATTATCAAAAAGGGAGAAGCAGGCAATGATGATATTGGGGGTTAGTGCGTGGGGTATGTAGCGATAAAAGTCATGACTGTACAGGACTCCATAAATGCGTATGGGAAATAGATATTTKCCATGGAAATTAGGAAGTTCAAGTATAATAAGAATAAGCTTGTGCAGATGCTCATTTTGGGAAAATGGGATTTGACTACTCGAACCGGTTTTGGATTGCGTTTATCTTTTCGTGGGGGGGTTGTGAGGGTGTTTTAGCACTGACTGATAGGTCATGGCGGTGGCGCGTGCGGCTGTCGAGTGCGCTTATGAGGGGGTAAGGGGGTGGTTTTAAGGATCTGATGGTGCTGAGTGGGAAGGACGTTGGGGGGTTTCCTAGGAGAGCTGGAGTCGTGACGATTGTTGAGATCTATAGATACATCTATGTACTGGATGAATTCCTGATGGGTAGGTGGATAAGGATTAATGAGAATGAGGAGGGAAATAGATATCGGACGAAATTGGAAGCGAGAATCACTCACTTGCTATGTCTCAACTCTTGGTGTTGTATGACCTTGTCTTATACTCCTTCAGACCAGGTCTGGTGGCTGGCCTGCAATTATCAATTGCAGCGGTCATGAATTAGGCATCATTAGCGAACCGAAGCCATGGTCCTCGCTTCAAGATAAGGCCGCGCTTGGATACACCGTCTGAAACAGCAGAGAACATCCGACAAACTCTCGAAACCTATCAATTGTGGCCCATTGAGGATAGGATTTCAATTCAGCGTAGTCGATTGGAAACACGAGCATGTGATGCCAAAGGCCTGCACCAAGTGGAACTTTGGTAAAACTCCGAAGCACGGGAGGGGTTATTGCTTAACCTGTAGGCTGACCACTGATTCAGAGAGGATATATGCGAAGGAAAATATCCGGTGGGTTTTTGATGATGCTGGATCCATCTGTAGCGGGCGCCCAGGCCGCCGCGCATTGAGTCGGTAGATCGCTTGTTGACACCATGTGTGCGAGTAGATGGACGGAACGTGCTGCGGCTTTCGCGAATATGGATCAAGTGGTCACAAATAGATATAGTAGCGACCAAACAGTATTTCCGCCGGCATAGCCTCGCATATCAACTTGTCTGCTTCTATATATTGTTGGCAGACTCCCTTTCTCCTTCAAACATATCTCTCGAGAAGCAGTCATGAAATTCTTCGCCGTGGCGATCTGTATTGTTTCCTGTGTACCACASGGCACTTATCTTGTGAGCGCAAACCCGGTGTCATCGGCCTCCAGCGCAGTAGTAAGTGCGTCCTATGATCTATCAGAACTGTCACCTTTATATGAGACGACCACAACAAATCTCTCGAGATCGTAGGTTTCGGTCGCCTCAGTACACAAGCATGGCAGATACTGACTTGGTGCACAAGTTTGAGCTGGCCACTTCTGCCATACCTGTTACCGAACATCTCATACAGCACCAGTCGCCCAGAATGGCTCAACTTTACGGACGCAGGACGTGACTTGACATCACAGGAAACCCTCGATCTCGCTCTGATCATTTTCCAACAACTAACAAACTGGCTTTCTACCGCATGGGCTAATCCGTGCGAGATCGATCCGCCCGGGAATGGTGATGCTGCTGTTCGCTTGGTCCTGACATGCCACCAACCCACTCCAAGTGTGTTGACTTTGATCATCGCATTGAAGGAATTAATGTTGGCGACCCTGAGTTGGGGCGGTAAATTGGTGAAGTACGACTTTGGGCTTGGTACCAACTATACTCATCAAGCAGCTGTGGGCACTTTTGAAGTCATAGAACTGGCGGGTCCGGACATAACCACAGGATGAGAAAGATAAGGAATCATCTCGAAGAAGTCTGTGGCAACAGAATAACTAGTCGTAGGACTTAGGTATTGATACTTAACTTTTGTTCGAGAACTCTGTAATCTCGATGCTTGAGCAGCTAGACTGTGCATCCCTTCAGTCATCACGATGAATCAACTTTTGGAAGGTCCAGGTCTCGGATATTTGTTCGCCGGCGATAGCACTTGTAGGTCATTGTTACATTTGTTAGGCTGATAGACGGCCACGCAGTCCTTGCGGGGTTGTCATTCTTCTGTTTGATCAGTGATCCTTCTAAAAGTATTTAAGCAAGGTGTACGGATGAAGGCATGATCGTCATGGCACCGACTATTATAGTAATCAACCGCCGATCCCGGCCAAGTTCGGAAGGGAGTGCTGAGCGAAAGAGGAAAGGCGTCAGGCAGCTGGCCAGATCCGGTGGCGGATGACCCATTTCGCTTAATGCAGGGCAAGCTCCTAACCACTTTGAGCAGAGGTCGCTAGGCGCTAGTCTTGTGTGCCGTGCGCATCCTTCCTCGATAAGCCTAAGTGGTTGCCGTTTAACAATCTGGACCGCCATGGACTGTCAGCCGTGTGGCGGTCTAACTTCTAGCGGAGATATGGATGGACGTCGTCGAGGGGATTTCTGCATCAGCGATAAGCTATACGTTAGAAGGAAAAGAAAGAAGCTTTACGTCAGTCTGCTGATGGTCTAATGACCTTGCGTACCAGGAAAAAGAATACACAAGCAAGATATCCCTACCTGACTGTGCATCGTTATTCTTGTTGCTGGAAGCCACGATTTATCCTCGTAAGCACTTGGGAAGCAGCGTGGCTGAAGTCTTGCTTACTTCCTGGTAGCTGAACAGATATCCAAAAAGAAGAAGTCATGACCATGGCCGGTGTGTCTCCACAACGAAGGACTGCAGAAGCTGTGGTTGCAGCATTCAACAACATGGACGTCGAAGCAATCGTCTCATACCGCAGCCCAGAATGCATGCGTGTATTTCTGCCATTATCAATGGGACTCCCTTCGCAGAATAACACCACCTATTTTAATTCTCTCATCAAACTTCGAGCCATATTCCACAATTTCTCTCTTGTGATAAACGACTTGCTCGAAGACAAAGATAATCGCCGGATCTGTATGTCGTTAAGTGCAAGAGCTGACACCGCGGCTGGGGAATACGTTAACGAGTACATGTGGCTGCTCGATTTTGATGAATCAGGAACGAAGATTAGACGTTCGAAGGAATACTCGGACACAGTATGTATTCCTCACAACGAAGTCTGTACCCCTACATTGATTGACTATGGCTCAGATAATGGAGCGTGATTTCTTCCCAAAGCTGAAGGCTGCAATGGAGAAGCAGCAAGCTGGTAAAGCCGATGGAGAGGCTGAGGTGGTGAAGCAATTTTGATGCATCACGACCGGCAGCATTGCCATTACTTGATTCTTTATGACTGCAGAAGGTTTTTTGGAAAGACAACCAGCTTCAAAAGCTTACTGCGCGGCGTGTATATGAAGATAACGAATCTCCTACCTGGTACATGGCGTGTTGGTAACGATACAATGATCGCGAGCACTTAGAGAAGGTCGAGCTTTCAAATGTTGTATAAACGGGGCTGATTGCTGCTCTGTCAGACTTGGGCATTGTATTTATGAGATGATGGTTGTTTTAAGATGTTGACGTGCCCTGCATTTCGGAAGCACATTCCGGTAGCTTTGCCTTCGCAAGGCAACTACTACCGACTTTCCACCTTCACAACCTATGATCATATCATTATTCTCGTCCATCACAATGCAATACCGTATGGTAGAATAAGACACAGTTGTCTCCTGAATTGGCCAACTTTCCATCTGTGGAGTTGCGATATGTCAAAAGTCACGCAGCTAGAGCCCATTCACTCTCGCTTTTAGACAATCTCCTTCACAATTCTAGGTGAAGAACCCTATATCTTGGGAACGTATTTACAATATATGGCACCCTCCAAAGATAAATATCATCATACTCCAGCGCCTTACATACAAGCTTGTTGGTATTAATTCTTCTTCTTCGAGCTGGCGGCACTCCTATGTTTTGACCCCTCACCACCTCTACTCTCAGCCTTCGCAGTCTGCTCTTCCTTGTACTTCTCCACTTCTTGCCCATCTTTCCTCTCTGCATACCACTGGCCCGCCTGTAGGACCAAGACGCCAATCAGGACGAGCGCAAGGATAGTGTTCGTAGCTGCCATCACCCGAAGACTGTCTTCCTTGCCCAGTGGCACCTCTTCGCCTGGCACAACGCTAGTAGTCCCGAGCGTTGATTCTCCTTTCATGATGTCCGCATCGAATTTACCACTCGCGATTACCCTCATGCCCTTCACGATATTTGCTCCGTATATTATGATACCCACAACGTACAGCATCAGACTCGCACCATCGAAGAGCTTGTTTGATTCGGAAGGACGGTACAGCTTTATGAAAAACCCCAGTAAACCTGTTCCAATGACTGTGTGGAGGAGCCGTGTGATAATCAGAGGAGAGTTATGCATGAATTTCAAGTGATGTTCGAGGTTCGTGAAGGCTTCAGGAGGGCAGGGTGCGGATGTCCAAAGAAGCGGGTAGTCATAAGGGAATAGCGAGAATAGTATTCCTAGGAAGAATGATGTGGCTATCTAACATTAACGAAAGCTTCGCAGTAGATGCTGGACCACGGAAAAAGAAATAGAAACTTACGACAGATGATCAAGAAAGTTGCGAAAGCGGATTGCCCTTGTGTTCCCCAGGCCATGGCTGCTGCGATGTGTTAGAGGTATGGCGTGAGAGCGAGGAACTTATAATAGGCTCGACTACTGTGCTCCTGATCTGTAATTCTGGAAGGTCGATATCCAGACGTTGTAATGTAAGAACGGCGAACAAGCGCTTCGCAATATAGAAAGGTTAGGCTTAAAACATAAGGTCGGGAGAGGATTATATAGAGTCAATATAATTGGTCCCGTTCAAGCTCACTCCTAGAGGGCGCGGATACCTTGAAGGTTGCAGCTCAGTTCCGCCGGATCAAAAATTCTCCGCGCCCGAAGAGTGAACCTTACGGGCCTTGGTCCCCCAGTTCTCTGAATAAACACTTCAACCTATTCGCAATGACTTCACAAGACTATGTGAAGCTTGCACAGTCTCTACCGCCACGACTTCTCCGATTCTTCGCCCGCTACCCTCCCCTTCCGGCATCCTTGGCGAATCGCGCACCATCATCCGCTGTATCCACCGCCCTCAATACGTCTTCGTCCGATCCCAATGCCAGCCACAAGGAGACTACAGTGACGCATACATCTCCCTCGCTTCCCTATCCAAACCCTTTTCAAGCTCAAAAGCACCCTATTACTGGCAGATGGTATGAACCAGTCTATTCGTTGCGACGGCAGGCCGACTTGGTGAAGCTGGCGAGAGCCAACGGAGTAGAAGAATTACTGCCTCACACAGTGAAGGGTACACAAGAGAGAATTGCAAAGCGGCAAGAGCAGGGTTTAAGAGTGAGGGGTACAGGTGTCGGCCAGAAGGTTAAGGGAAAGCTATGGGAGAGGACGATGAGAGGAAGACTGGACAAGAGGAGACAGGCTATGTTAGAAATGCCGAAGTTGGTGGAGGAATGGAAAATGGTACGTTGCCTAACTTGTTCGGTTTCTAGATGGTCACAGCTGCTTACAGTCGCTACAGGCGGGTCATGGCCGTGGTTGGAAAAAATGGCCTTCGAAGTAATGAAAAGGCTTTGGAATCCATCCCACTGATTATTATAGAAATGTATAATTTTGAAGGCATAAATCCATGGGGACCGGGGCGTTCTGTCAGCATAGCACTGGCGCAAGTATTATTGTATATATTAGAAGTTGTAGCGAAACTTTCTATGGCAACCCGCCCATTGATATCAGGGTAGTCGCCTCAAACCGCCGCACGTAAATCTCGCAAGAGACTGCTATTAAGCAGGAAACACCAGCATCTTGGTATTTGTACATGATGCTAAGAGGACTGTCTTGCGTTGAATAAAGAAGAAAGAAGACCGTCGAGCGGCAGATTAGAAAAATCCGTGCCAAGCCCGCTTCTTCGCACATTCAAAGTCAACACTGCCATCTGGCGCTGCATGGTTCTGATCAGACTCCCGATACTTTCCCAGTGAGCAATATCAATAGCTATGACAACAGCCTACCCACCTCACCGCCTCCACTCCTCCACCCAAGTTTCGCCATCCCGCGCCCTCCTCCTCCTCTCCGCCTACCTCGAAGCGACGGCCACAGACGCTTCCCTGCACCCTAACGCGCTACTCACGGAAAACGGTCCCATCACACCATCTTCGGGCTCAAGTACAGGTCTCGTTCTACATACTCTCAAGCGTGTGGAAGCCGGCCTGCGAGGCGAGCATCTAGCAGCGGACTTAACATTCGAAAAATTTGACGGAGATGGATTGCCGGAACTATTACTTGGCAACGCAGAAAATCCTGTGCCTACAGTGGATGGTAGTCAATTGGAACAACACACTGGGGCGGTGGAAGGTGAATGGCAGGATAAGGAAGAATTTGAGAGGGAGCAAGAGCCTGTGGAGGGGGATATTGGGGACAGAGGCAATGTTCTAGGGGGTGGTTTTGAAAAAAAGGGCGGCAAGGTTCCCATGGTGAAGGCCATCTCTACGAAGAGTCTGAAGGAAAAGGAGGAGAGAAAGAAGGCCAAACAAGAAAAGAAAAAGCAGCTGAAGGTGTCTCGGGAGGCTCAGAGGAAAAGAGAGAGGGATGCTGAGGGCTAAATTGATCGAGATTGCAATATTCGAAAATGTTTCGACTTCACGTGGACGGTGCTCGAACGATGTCTTCTCTATTTTACAGCTCTCTATCTGAGGCTTTGATGGGTTTTTCGTCATCCATCTCCTTCCCATTGGCCTTCTTGTCCCCGCCATACCATCCAAGTGCTCCTAGCCGCTCCGGTAGGATAGGATGCGAGAAGTGGTAGCTTGAGTACATCCAGTCAGCGTCCATTGTGCTCAAGTTTTGGATCTGAAGCTTGATGAGGGACTTTGCGAGGTCTGTGGAGTAGCCGAGGTTGACAGCGAAGGCATCTGCAAAAGGAAGTTAGCGCTGTCTAATAGCTTCTGAGGGAGAAGAACACACCAGCTTGGAATTCAAATGTCCTGCTCAGAATGTTCATCAGGAGCTTCACKACCGTATCCATTGGCGAGAGAGCATCAGAGAATAAGAGGAATCCGATGATAATGGGGAACTCCTTGTGGAAGCCGAAAGATTGGTATAAAGAGCGATTGTTGATGAAGACGGAGAATAAGGCGAAGATATAGAACATATGGAACTGGAAACAGAGTTAGAACATATTGCACGGTGGAACGTGTAGTTCACATACCTGGCCAATTCCCATCAGCTTTGTGGTGTGGCCTAAGCTCCAGTGTCCAAGCTCATGTGCTAACACCGCAACCACTTCCTCGGTCTCGCTCTTCTCAATAAGGGTATCATATATGACAATATGCTTTTTCCAAGGAAGTCCATAGAAGTAGGCGTTGCTATGAGCACTTCTCTTGCTACCATCAATCACATATAACTCCGAAAGAGGGAAGTTTAGCTTCTTGGCAAGTGCTTCGACACCTGTCTTCAATTTCCCTTCCTCCAATGGCGATAGCTTATTGAACAGTGGTAAGATGAAAATTGGATAGATTGTGATAGCGAACATCTGCACAACGATCGAGAAGAGCCATAGGTAGTAGAAGAACTGGTTGCCGGTCTTTTGAACGATGGCCAAAAATCCACTGAGCAATGGCGCCCCGAAGACGACCATGAGAGCTTGACTCTTAATCATGTCCATAACCCATAGCATCACTGTTTGCTTATTGAATCCGAATTTCTCCTCGAGAACAAATGTGCCGTAGAATGCCGTGGGTAGACTTAGGACCGTAGATATTATGTTGTATGTGAAGAAGAAGATGAGTGTATGCACAATCTCACCAGCATACTTTTCAGRCACATAACGAACGAGCCATATGCCGGTGAGACCCCATAGCTTGGGAAGTAGATCGTAGTAGATGATGCCGAAGCTCTGGAGTTGGTCATATAGCCCAGCTACAAAACCAAACTTTGCTTTTGCTCGGCCATATGCCTATCGAATTATGAAATTAGCATAGATTGCCAGTTGGTCGAGGAAAACGCCTACCTGGCTCTTATCAAAGACATCTTGGGACACTTCGCCTTCAAGCGCTTTCGGTGGCTTCGTTTGCTGCAAGATCTTGTACTGACGAAAGGAGAGGAAGTTTTCTAGCAGATACTGTCCGAGAGAAAATCCAACAATGAGCCTCTTCCAGGGAAATCCGGGTCTATCAAGGAATCGGCCTAAGCGCTGGGTACAGTGTCAGCCTCATAGTGTTCCAAAGAGAACTCGTCAGAAGCATACCTGCAGGAAATCCATGACTAGGGAGTGAGAATACTGTGAAACACAGGGAAAAATAGAAAAGGATGTTCGAGAGGCTGTATGCGCGAGATCTGTCTTCAGAACATCTTAGCGAGCTTGGTCCTACTTTTATTGATATGCGTGGATCTTAACCGCATGACAAATCATACCCCCCCTCGGAGCTCAGCCCAAACAGGAAAGCATTTTGACCGATAATGCTGTAAAACAATATTTACTTGAGGTTGCTAGAGCTTCTCCAAATATTTTCATCCAATGAAAAAGGGATCATCTGTTTTTTGGTGCATGGATAACGCCGCAGCGAATATGAAGAGCTCAGAACCCACTTCAACTTAACACCGGTCATAGTGCAAGCGTTGCACACACCGGTACGGAGCCTYGTGTTACCACCGAGATATCTGGGCTAMCGAATAAGAGCATGGCCTCTACAAAGGTCAATGGCACTGGGGGTAAGGCCAATGCCTCGTCAAGTCCCCGGATGCCGGGGCTTGCGAGGAAGCCTTCATCGCCCATGAACCCAGCCTTCATGACGTCCGCTCCAGGGAAAGTCATTGTATACGGAGAGCATGCGGTAGTCCACGGAAAGGCCGCAATGGCTGCAACAATATCTCTACGTTCATATCTCCTCGTCACAACGCTCTCAAAATCCCATCGAACCATCTCTCTAAAATTTCCTGACATAGGTTTCAACCATACATGGAACATAGACGAGTTACCCTGGTCCACCTTCTCAGCACCTGGGAAAAAGAAGATGTACTATGATCTTGTCACATGTCTTGATCCTGATCTTGTCAAAGCCATGCAACCACACCTCTCTGGCGTCTCGCCTGAGGTAAGCGACGAGAAGAGAAAAGTTCACCGGGCTGCTGCTTCCTCTTTTCTCTACTTGTTCCTCTCCCTTGGCTCTCAGACCTTTCCAGGATGTGTCTACACCCTGCGATCTACCCTTCCCATAGGCGCTGGGCTCGGTAGTAGTGCAAGCATCAGTGTATGCCTTAGCGCTGCATTGCTTCTCCAGATTCGCACCCTAGCTGGCCCGCACGAAGACCAACCTCCAAATGAAGCAGAGCTGCAGCTCGAACGAATCAACCGCTGGGCCTTCGTAGGCGAATTGAACATTCACGGCAACCCAAGCGGCGTCGACAACACTGTCTCCTCGTACGGGAAAGCCGTCCTCTTCAAACGCGGAGACTATACCAAGCCACCTTCCACCATACCATTACACAATTTCCCTGAACTTCCTCTTCTCCTTGTGAACACCCGCCAGAACCGCTCAACAGCCACCGAAGTTGCCAAAGTCGGCGCGTTAAAGAAATCAATGCCCGCCATAACAGACTTGATGCTTGAAGCGATAGAGAAAGTAACTAGCACCGCCCACAAACTCATTTGTTCCCCTGACTTCGATGAAAATGATCCAAAGACTACGGAGACCCTTGGCACCCTCATGAATATAAATCATGGACTTCTCGTTTCCCTTGGCGTCTCCCACCCACGCCTGGAGCGAATCCGAGAGCTCGTTGATTTCGGCGGCCTCGGCTGGACGAAACTCACAGGGGCGGGTGGTGGCGGCTGTGCTATCACTCTGTTGAGGCCAGACGCCACACCGGACAGGCTCAAAGAGCTAGAGAAAAAGCTTGATGCGGAAGACTTCGAACGATTCGAGACTACCCTTGGTGGCGACGGGGTTGGTGTGCTTTTCCCTGCGGTCCTAAGGCAAGAAGGGGCGGAAGATGGAAGTGTTGAGATTGACCAAGAGGCATTTTTGGAGGCTGAAGGAGAGGACGGCGTAGAGAGGTTGGTTGGGGCGGGGGGTCGTGCGAAGAAGGAGGGATGGAAATTTTGGAGGGTTGCGGAGAAAAAGCACGATGACGGTGATGAATAAGGATGCGAGTTGAAGGGTTCAGATCCTGCGCTGCGTGCGTGCAATGACTTTGTCGAGGTCTAAGATCCCTCGGGGCAGCCCGTTGTAAATATATGACATAGAAAGTGGGGAAACAAAGACACCCCCCAAATGGAACGTCTCCTCTACATCTTCGCCTTGGGCCTCCACTTTATCCAAGGATGTTCTTCCACATTCGGCACCAGATAATCCACATCAGACGTGTTAACCAGTCCGGGATGTGCCTGATCCACGTCTGTTATCCCAGCGAGCCGCATACTCGTCTCCAGCTCATCCTTCAATATCTGACTCAAATGCTCCACACCTTCCTGCCCATAGCACAGACTATACAAATACGGCCTCCCAATGCCGACAGCAGTCGCGCCAAGGCAAAGCGCCTTGAGTATGTCTGAGCCGCGCGTGATGCCCCCGTCGAGGTAGACTTCCACTTTGTCGAAAACTTCAGGGCATATGCGGTGAAGTTCGAGCAATGTGAGAATAGCTGGCTGACTTGTATCCAGTGCGCGGCCGCCGTGGTTGGAGAGCATAATTCCCTTAACACCATAACTGACTGCTGTCTTCGCGTCCGCGGCGCTTTGTATTCCCTTCACCACAATTGGCAATCGGCTGGTCTCCTGTATCCACGGTATATCCTCCCAGCTCAACGTTTTATCAACATATTGGCCCATCAATCGGCCCATACCGCCGCCCTTCTTGTCATTACCGGCCACAGAACCGCTGATGGCTGATGCTACATTCTCGGATGCTATGCGCTCGTCTGCTTCCCGCTTTCCCGGGACGTGGGCGTCGACGGTTACGAAGATGGCTTTGATGCCCAAAGAGCGCGCTTTGTGCAGGAGTTGTGTTGTTTTGGGGCGGTCTGCGTTGACGTAGAGCTGGAGGAAGAAGGCTTGGGTGGATGTTCCTGATTCGACTATGCTTGCTAGAGGGTAAGAAGCGTTGTTTGAGATCTGTGGACGTTAATGAAACGTCGCAAAGCGTGATATTTCTCCTCAGGGGACCGCTCACGCATTGGATGAGTCCTTCACTTGCGCAACCTCGTGCTATGGCGCACTCGCCATCCGGATGGGCGAGTCGGGCCATAGCTGCTGGAGCTACAAAAAATGGAGCTGTACTGGTACAGCCTAGTATTGACCGCTGCGTATTGGCTTCTGTAACGTTCTGCATCACTCGTGGTCTAAGCATTATTCTCCTGTAGAATTTTGAATTTGCATGGTGCGTAACAAGGTCCGTGGCTGCTGAGGAGTAAAAGGCCCACGCTTTCGTTGTCAGAGTCTTCTCAGCCACATCCTCAAAATCATGTGTTGAGATGAGTTTGGACAGGTCGGGTTTTGTATAAGTCTCTGTGGACGTTGATTGTCCTCTCGTTTTTTCTATTTTATCTATATCTTTCTTTTGCTCTTCTGGTAGAATCACAACCTCTGACTGGTCTAACAGCCCTTTGAAATTGTCTGAAGATAGAGTCTCTTCAAGGATACCGGGCGCATGAATCTCATCATAGGCCGCCGTGGCATCTTTTCCGGCGTATCTGAGGATGACTACCTGGCGTGAGTATCCTTCGCATCTGATTATGATCCTGAGTTGACGTACTGCCACCACCACCAGGATGTAAATCTAGGAAATCCGTAACTTCATATATTCTCGAATGCACCGCAATCCAACAATCATCGGCACTAGAGTGCTTCTCCAGGTCTTTAAAGCTCAGGGTACGGGGTTCTGGAGACATTTTATCTAGGTCTATGATCCAGTAACAACAATGCAAACTGCTAATGAAAGTTTTCAAACAATCTAACTCCGCAGAATGCAGTAAGAGAATTATATTTGTATCTAGTTACCTTAGTTAGCTACCAGAAAAAAACGGCCAACATCCCCCACGAAAACCCCACCGGATAAGAGCAGCGGCATCTTTCCGCGATGACGATGATTGGAAGTTCCCCATTTGAAGCAGAGACAAACCTCTCAGGGTTTTTGCGAATGCTCAAAAATTCATATATAGCAGAGACATAGGAAAACATAGCCGTTGCGTTATTTAAGTTCCCAGCAACAAAATGACTTCCCAATCGACCATAAATTGCATAATAACGGGAGCGGGCGGTTTCGTTGGCCAGGCTTTGGCCTCTGCTCTGCTGGAGGATCCATTGGTATCGAAGCTCACCTTGACAGATGTCGTCGAACCAAGTTCTCCCAAACGAAGGAGCCAGTCAAAAGTGGAGGTTCGATGCGTGAAAGCCGATCTCACCTCATTAGAGACATGTCAGACCCTTTTCACTCCGGATCACAATTTAATATATATTCTTCATGGTATCATGTCTGGGCAGGCAGAGGCGAACTTTGAGCTTGGGTTGAAAGTCAATCTCGATTCAACGCGGCAGATACTAGACCTTCTGCGGCGGACGAATCCTGGGGTCAAGGTGATATATCCTTCAAGCACTGCGGTGTATGGCCCACCTGCGACACCGACCACGAAAATCACGGAGGGTGACACGCCAGTCCCTGGAACGTCATATGGTGCGCAAAAACACATCTGTGAGACCTTGCTAGATGACTACTCGCGGAGAGGCTTTTTAGATGGCCGGTCTCTCAGGCTCCCAACGGTAGGTTTCTCAGAGCTTGGACAGGCACTGTAGAGCCCCTAGCTAATTATCGAATTCAGGTCACTGTCAGGCCCGGGAAGCCTACAGGTGCGGCCTCGTCGTTTGCTTCCGGAATATTTCGAGAACCTTTAAACGGAGAGAAAGCCATCCTACCTGTTTCAAAGGATCTTGAGGTGTGGATTTGTTCACCTAGAACGGTGGTCAAGAATCTCATACTGGCACGAGATATTCCGAAGGAGAAGTTCCCTAATACAAGGATTGTCAATCTTCCCGGGATTACTGTGACTGTCAACGAGATGCTGGAAGCTCTGAAAGCAGTGGGCGGAGACGAAGCATTGAAGCGTGTGGAGGAACAAAGAGATGAAGCAACAGAGAACATAGTCCTGAGCTGGCCTACACGGTTTGATGTTTCGAGGGCAAAGCAACTGGGATTCGCAGATGACGGTCCCCTCAAGAGGACACTGCAGGAATACCTTGAAGATTATGGAGCGAAGAAACAATGAATAAAGATTGTCTTTCAAGTAGTATTTGACATAGCCATGGTAGAAGATTATCTATATTGGATAGAATGCACAGGTTGCGACAAAACCTCAGCCTCATGCTGAGTCATCGCTTGGCATGCCCGAAAACAGACTGGGCAGTCTTGGCACATGGCTTGGGATCTCTCCGCGTACTTCAGCCCTTAGCCTCCTGACCATACCCCAAGCCTAACGCCTCGTAACGATAGATCTTAGTTCCTAAACCACACCTCCTCAATACTCATAACAAGGCTGTTGCGAGTCGTTACCTGCTTGTGGGCTTCCAAGCCGTGAACTCCGGCACCATGGCCGACTACCAGTTTGGCGGCACGGATGAAGAGAATGCAGAGCTCAAGAAGCTAAACGCTGAAGTTGTATGCTTGACTTATGCATTTGTGACATATCTTTTCCGGGCATCCTAATTGATTGTATAGAATGAAGAACCCGATAGCTTCGAAAATTGGGAGAAGCTCGTCCGCGCTGCAGAATCTCTCGAGGGCGGTCTCAACCGGAACTCCAGCCCCCAGTCAATCGCCGCAACTCGAGATATATACGATCGGTTCCTCGCTAAGTTCCCTTTGCTCTTTGGGTATTGGAAGAAGTATGCAGATCTAGAGTTCTCTATTGCTGGCACCGAGGCTGCGGAACTGGTAAGCTTCTTATCAAATTGCAATGCTGAAAGAGTCTGACACAACAAGGTTTACGAGCGAGGCGTAGCGAGTATCACAAACTCTGTCGACTTATGGACCAACTACTGCGCCTTCAAAGTCGAGACCAGCCATGACCCCGACGTCATCCGAGAGTAAGTAGTCAAAGACAAGGTTTTCCTTCCCCCATAACCACAAGCCACTACAGTACGGGCTTTTGTGCCTCTACCATGATAAACATGGACTATTCAAGCTCGACTTTTGCAGACGGGTGAGAAAGTCACAACCACAGACTCTATTGCTTTCTCTCACATGACAGTCAGGCGCTTTCATTTCATTCGCTGATACGTTGCCTACCTCCCGATACACACGTTCTGTACTCGAAATTGACGTTTGATGGAATTCAGTGGAGCTCCAAGATGATCGAGCACCTACACATGCTATGTTTGCTGCCCTCTGCCTCCTCTATTGCCGTTTCTCCCTTCCCTTGTCACCGGCAAATGCTGACCCTCAACCCTACAGACTATTTGAAAGAGGCGCTAGCTGTGTAGGCCTAGATTTCTTGGCCCACCCCTTCTGGGACAAATACCTCGAATTTGAGGAGCGTTTAGAAGCCCATGAGAGGATCTTCCCCATACTGGACCGCATCGTTCATATACCTATGCATCAATATGCAAGATACTTCGAGCGTTACCGCCATCTCGCCCAATCCAGACCTCTAAATGAACTGCTTCCTGCCGACATGCTCGCCCAATTTCGTGCCGAGATCATGACTGAGGGTTCGGATCGCGGAGAGCTTGAGATCGAGCGTGAAATGAGGACTCGAATCGACAACTTTCATCTTGAAATATTCGCCCGAACCCAAACAGAGACGACTAAGCGATGGACGTACGAATCGGAAGTCAAACGGCCATATTTTCATGTCACAGAACTCGATGAGGGCCAACTAGTCAATTGGCGAAAGTATTTAGACTTCGAAGAGGTTGAAGGAGACTATAACAGGATACAATTCCTATACGAGCGATGCCTGGTGACGTGCGCATACTACGACGAGTTCTGGTTACGTTATGCGCGTTGGATGCTTGCTCAACCTGGAAAAGAGGAAGAAGTGCGGAACATTTACCAACGTGCGAGTATGCTATATGCACCCATCTCAAGACCTGCTGTTCGCCTCCAATACGCGTATTTCGAGGAGTCTGTCGATCGGATCGAATTGGCCAAGGATATCCATCAGGCGATATTACTCAACCTACCCGGCCATATCGAAACCATCGTGTCACTGGCAAACCTCTCACGTCGTCATGGCGGTCTTGATGCTGCCATCGAGGTCTACAAGTCTCAGATCGACTCAGTCCAGTGTGACATCTATGCAAAAGCCGCTCTAGTAGCAGAGTGGGCTCGATTACTTTGGAAGATCAAAGGCTCCGTGGAGGAAGCACGTCAAGTCTTCCAGAAGAACCAGCACTGGTATCTAGACAGCAGGCCGTTCTGGATCAACTATCTCTTCTTCGAACTTGAACAGCCCACTAGTGCCGAAACCGAACAGACACAGTACAAGAGAATAAAACAAGTTCATGAGGATATCAGACGGAAGAGCCACCTTCCTCCGCTGACAATCAAAGATCTATCACATTACTACATGGTCTACATACAAGAGAGAGGCGGCAAAGATGCTATCAAGGAGTACATGACATTAGACCGCGAAGTCAATGGGTGAGTCTGTTCCTGCTCCGCAGCCTTTCCAAGTTAAAAGGAAGCTAATGTATCTTTATTAAGCCCCTTCTCCGTTCAGTCGGCCATGAAAGCCAAGCTTGCAGAAGATGGCCGGGAAGCCACAACACAACGTCGCATGATGATGGAGAATGGACACCCCGGCGTTGAAGTCGACGAAGCTGCTATCCGAAGGGGAGAAAATCCATACACAAAATACTACCAACAACAGGGGGAGCAGCAGCTGCCTAGTGATACCCAGGTGCGTACATATCTCGACGTGGATCATTCAATGGTTGACGCTTGAGAAAGCCACAACCACTCCGCTACCAATAATTATTTTTACAAATCCGAAATGGCCATAACGGTCGCTCACGATTTGCATTGGGTTGCTCGGTAATAGAGGACATCTTCAATCATGCGGCAAAACAAAGAAAGGGCAATAGCCTAATCTAAACGGTTGACTGCCCCATGTACTTTGATTCTGAAGGTACATAGAGCTGCCTATCTGCATGTATGTATACTAGTGAAGATTATACTGCACGAACTTCATACTGAGCGAATTTTCTATTTGCTTGGAAAGGTAGACTTTCTGGATGCGTGTCAATAGAAATGCATCTATTGCCTTAGAGTCTCATCATTACTCCCCGTGAAAATGCGCATAATAGGATTGCAAACTAAGGGATCTTGGCCTCTTCAAGGGTGCTGAGCAGCAAAATAGCTTCCTCAACTGACAATGCATGTTTATTTCTCTTTAGCAAAAGGGTTCTAGACTTTTTTTGAAATTCCTATTTGGGAGCTTCCCAAAATCATACTAAGCGCGTTTTCGCTATATATACATGAATTGCACCCCGTTCTCCAATGAGAGAAGGCGAATTTGGGTGTTGATTTTGGATCAGACCTTGCCATGATATTCTATACTGTCATAACAACCCATATCTGACGTCTAAGCCCCTGCTGAATACTACTGCCATCCTCCTTTCCCAGCAAAACCACTACTATCCTCTATCTTCTTCTGCCCACCACCCTTCTGCGTCTTCTGCTGCGCTGCCTCATGTTTCCTAAGCTCCTCCGGCATCCGCGATATTGATGACTTTGAAAGCATTTGCTTRAGATCGTACCTGTGGATATGTTAGCAAATGAATTACTAGTAAGCGGAAAGCTGAATAGTACGTACATAACATCCGCGTCCTCATTACCAAGGAACGTAATAGCAACACCGCTCTTCCCAGCACGACCAGTACGACCAATACGATGGGTATAGCTCTCAATGTTAGTGGCCATATTGAAATTAACCACGAGACTGACATCCGGTACATCGATACCTCTGCCCGCCAGATCTGTAGCCACCAGGACGTCCGTGCTGCCGTTTCGAACCGAAGCCAGAGCAGCTTCTCTCTGCTCTTGGGTCTTGCTTCCGTGCAGGGTAACTGAAGAGAAACCGGCATGTTTGATGTCTCGGGCAACGGCATCGCAGTTTCGTTTGATGTTGACGAAGACGATGATGGGTGGCTGAAATTCTCTCGACGACAGGATGTCGATGAGGCGTTTCTTCCTTTTGTCTTCACCAGCGACGAACTCGACGCGCTGTTCGACGGTCTCGACGGCTTCGCCGACATTGCCGATTGTGACGATCGCGGGGCGACGGAGGTATTTTCGGGCTATGCGTTCGACGGCTGAGGGCATCGTTGCTGTATACATCATAGTCTGCCTATAGCGGTCTTTGCCGCCCAAGTGCTGGCTCATCACGACAGCATCTTCAGCTTCTTCGGAGTCGGGCTTCATGTTGGCGACTGGTAATGCGTCAAGAATCTTGTTGACTGGTTCTTCGAATCCGAGATCGATCATTCGATCGGCTTCATCCATGATAACGTAACAACACTGTCCAAGTACTAGTACACGTCTTTCTATGCAGTCGACCAGACGACCGGGCGTAGCAATGATAATCTCGGCCCCGTCTCTGAGATTGTAGGCTTGCTCCTCAAGCGAGTGGCCTCCAACAATACTGACACAAGTAAAGCCGAGAGGCGTCGCGAACTTCCGCGCTTCGATCTCAATCTGTTGAGCCAATTCACGTGTAGGTGCCAGAATGATTGCGTAAGGGCCGTCGTTCTTGGTTAATTCATTGAGAGCCGGAAGTTCAGATATGTAAACCAGCAAAGGCAAGAGAAAAGCTGCTGTTTTACCTGAACCGGTTACAGCCACACCAATAAGATCTCGGGATTGTAAGGCAATAGGTATAGCAGCACGTTGAACAGCAGACGGTTCGGTATAGCCAACTTGGTCCACGACGTCCAACAGACGTTTTGGCAATCCGGATTCCGCCCATGAACGCATAGGATTGGGTATTGCTCCACCTTTAGTACTGATGTTGAAGTCTTCTTTGAAGATTCGCCAGTCCCTCTCACGCATATGTTCCAACTTTTTCTCACTCCAGTGCTTATCGAGGGCATTTCTGCCACCCTCCTCTCTCCTCCGTCTCTCCATCTCCATCATCTCTTCCGCTCTAGCAGCGCCAGCTTCGTGATCTCGTTCCTGCAACGCTTTGGCATATTTCTGCGCTGCGCCGTTGGCCAGGTCCTCCGAGAACCCTCCTAGGCGGCCCCGGCCATAGAAATTTGCCTCTGCTCGTGCCTGATATAGCGGGTTGTAATCAGGACTCGTGTCTTCCTCTGCATTCCACTCGAAGTTAAACTTCTTTTCCGTGGTCCGCCTTCGCTTTTTCTTTGCAGAGAATGTTGATTGGTTTTGATCAGCGCCCATATAACGCTGCTTGATCAGATTATGCTGGGCTTCTTCAATAGCAGGTCGCTTTTCAGACTTTGCTATGGGAGTGCCGATAACTGAAGGTTTAGGAGGAGGAGGCGGAGCCATATCGTAGCCTTTGTTTGGCTGAGGAGTACGCATAGAAGCGGGACCAGTTGGAATTTCACCTGTCCGTAGCGCCCTTGGTCCAGTTGGTATAGAGGAACGAGTTGAGCCATTGACACCGTTCGTTTGCTGGCCAGGTCTTTCACTCCCAGTTCTCGAACTTCGAGAGGACTCTTGGTGGACGCCATTTGTTAGAGTCTGAGCGCCGTTACTAGCAGAAGCGGTCTTCTTTTTCTGCTCTTCAACTTCTTTCGCTCTTTTCTCCAGCGCCAGCTTCTCGCGCTGGGCTTTGGATAAGAATTTCGGCTAGATAGGGAAACGAGACATCAGTATAGTTCGAAGAGAGACTAGAGTAAGATAAGAGGTGAACATCATGTCGCATAGATTGGGTAGACAGGATTCGTACCTTTGCAGCAGCTTCATCGGCTTCCTTTTTCTTTCGCAATATCTCTTCAACACTCAGAGGCTGTTTACCCTCCCAGCCAACCTTCCTTTTCTTTGTCACTTCGGGGGAAGGGACAGGTAGTTCACCGTTTGTGTTCGAAGGTGGTGGTGGTGGTAAGTCTTCTGGAGGAGGAGGCGGAGCGGATACATCTGGAGGGGGTGGAGGAGCGGCGAGATCAGGTGGAGGTGGAGGCGGAGACGGGATTCTTGGAGGTACAACAGCTGGCTCTATGCCCTCACCGTTCATCATATGTCCATTCATAATCCTAAAGGCCAGATAAATAAAATGGGATAGTGTAGATTATAGGAATTCGTAGCGCGGCGCGGAGCTTGAAACAACGTCGGCCGAATTCCGCTCCAGTTCCAGTCTTCTCCAAAGTTCGACAAGGCTGCAACCTCGGTGTTACTCACGCGTTGAGCTGTCTCTGTGAAGCACGAAGACGTTACACGGATACCTTGGACATGTATCGGCGTGCACGATGAGTCACGAGTCGTTCTCGATTTGGCTTCGAAAGCCTGGTTGTCGGCCACAAGATTCGTCGAGTCTTACACTGCCATGACAACTACAAAGGAAACCCAAGCTCTACAGAATTTGGTGTGGRAGGGTTCATTACCGATAGAGATCCGCCTGGTAGCTTCTGAATGCCGTGTCTATGATCAAGCAGATCCATACTTGGTAAGATAGTGTGCCTCTACGATGGTTCAGGATGCTAACGATCTTGGTGATTCAGATACAGTACCCACGTTTATCCTACCTACCTTACATCCTACCACGCCTTCATACTTTCTTCAGCTCCTCACTGATCAATCCCGAGGTCATACCATATGACGGCTGGTTTTCATTTGAAGATGTCCCTTTGAAGTGGCAGTATCCACTGGGCCTACTCTATGATCTTTTCTCTGGGGCGTCTCCAGCACAAGCATCCGACTTCGATCTACAAAATAAATCCTCGTCAGGCGAGCAAGAAGGCCAGCTCCCGTGGCGATTGACGCTACACTTTACCGAATGGCCTGAACAAGCTCTCGTGCGCCCAGATGCAGAAGGAAAGATGCTTCACGATGCCTTCATAAACAGCGTCAAAGAAGCAGATTTCCTTAGGAATGGAACTGCGAAAGGAATCATGTCATTGTCACGAGATGACTCGACGCAGCTTTGGAACGCTGTCCAAGAACGTACGCGCTTCCAGCATACTTTACAGACAAGGCTTTTGCAGAACGTCATGCTAATCTAGAAGCTCATAGATGATTTCAACATATTCAATCCAATCTCTAGACGATTGCTCTATGCTCAAGGCGCTCCTCTGCGCCACATTCCTCTGAAGATATACCTACCTTCGTCGCCCACACCTTCGGAGCCGGCTTCTGGTCATCTACGCGTGGTGCAATCTCTGATCACACCAAACCTGCCCGGCGCACGAGAACCACAGACTCTAGGAACAGCTTTGCATTCTTTGTTGCCCACATTATTCCCAAGCCGAAGGACACCAATCCTTGCAAAGGCTGTACTGCATGGGGCTGTGGTGCCCATGGGTGCATTAATTGAAGAGCTGATGCGAACAGCTGCATACCTTGATGGCTGGATACATTTGGGTGTAGTTATGATGGGTTAGGTGCCTCGCAAGTGACAAGAAAGTTCTGACAATAGCCGACATTATATTCTGCATCTCCAGTCAGATGGTAACTATACGAAGCTATGATCGTCAATCTATGAATGATCGGTTTATAGAACAAATATCTCATAAACGTAATCAGCTGGTGTCCCGCATTGTAATGTTGCATGCTATTAAGGAACCGTGTCTTGGTAGTTCCAGTATCCACCAGTGTAGATGSCGCGATGGGTGGATGTGCGGCAATCCAGTACTCCTTGCACAATTGAACATGTAGTTCTTGCGAAGCAGCAATTGTCGTTGGTTGCACTTGAGTCTCAATCTGGTACGCCAATATGACCGACCAGCCTATGAGCCTCAGCAGGCAGAATTGGCGGTTGATTATGCGTTCGTTGAAAAAGTGTAGGGAGGTCGTCCCTTGCGGGAGGATCTGTAGCGGCAGGCGGGCGCTAAGGTCCAGGCTAGTTGTTCAGAAAATTTTGCACACTCATCAAACCATCTTCATTCCCCTGTAAAAGCAAACAATTGGACAGATTATGCATAACGTGCGCATGAACACATGGATACCGAATTGAGAAATGCAGTTCAGGTCCATGGAATGTTCTATAGCGCTTCTATATCACTGTCGTCCTTCGACTTACGTATTGAGCCCACTTTGCTCTTGTACCACGGCTTTGCCTACCTCCTGTGCCTCTTACAATGGTCTTGAGGCATACTTCAATCGGTCAGTGGGAGAAAAGAACAGGTTTTTAGCAGAGCCGTGTCTTCTCCACCCTACCTTCTCTTGTCTCAGTGGGACAGTAGGACTATTTTATAGACAGACAGAGATACCTGCGTTTCATCTCGGAACACTTATAAATCATTCTCTTTAAGCAAGAGAAAGGTCGGATGAGATTGCAGGATCTGTCAAAAGGGCCCATTGATACTGTAGAAGTTCAAGCAATGAGGTATATAACTTTTTGGATGGTCAATGTGTACGTGTGTAGGCACTGGAGCGAAGAGACCCTAGTATTTCCAGCTAACAGCTAAGTGCGTTATGGCTTATTCTCGGTATTGAAGCACCCTTTTATTGGCAGTGAAGAGAGAGGGTTCTCAATGTCTTCTCGGTGATGCATAAAATTGCCCAGATCCACGCGGTTGAGAATGTCCCGGGACCCAGAATACTGCATACATATCCGGGACCACAAATCCACAGTATTAAATGGATCTCACTTTTGAGCTTGCTGTTCCATGTGTTCCCTATGTGAATCATGCACTCCCGAATACATAACACTCCCTTCAATCCGCCTGATTTCCAAATCAAGTCTCGGCGTGAATTTGCAGCCCTTATGTGGCGTATTGGAGTTAGCTTTCTCTCCAAGCGCAAAGCAGTGCAAAGAGCGCAAATCTTTTATCAATCTTCGGACGCTTCCGCAGTACCCTCCAGAAGGCAGAAATGTAGGCCAGATACCAAGACCCTTCAACCCTTTCACTAAGGATCCAAGGACCAAAGTATCGCACTCTGTTCGAACGTCATCGGGCAAGTTCTGAAGAGAGTAGCCTCTGACCTCTTTGGCTTGACACACCAGTTGAGTTGATTGATAAGAGTCGGCAAGGCTATGGCAGGCATTAAGAAGCGCTGCAATTTCCCACCGGCGAGCTTTGAGAATGGTTTCTGTAGGTTGGCCTATCAGTTAGGCTGGATTATTTGGATCGAAGCCAATACTGACCAACGGCCACTGGAGGAAAGTTGTTCCCAATCAAATTGCCCGAGGAGTCCAGTAGCCTGCCATCCTTGTCGCTAGTAGAGTGATAAACTAACACTTTAGCGAGCTTTTCGTATGTAGGATAGTCCCCGAAAGCCCAAGCTATAAACAAATAACCTTCGTACCCAGGGTTGTAAGCTAGTGCCTTGGTTTGCCCCTCCCATATCGCTATCCACTGCAGGTCAAATTAGTACTATCATCTCAGGTTATAACAAGGAGTGGCATGGAATTTTATGTCTGTAGAACTATAGCCTTTTCTCCTAGCATGTCTCATGATTATATCAAAGCGCAAAGTTACAGAATTTCGAGTCAAGGAGCTACTTACGGGCCGAACAATTGCTGCAGTATCGTACTTATCACATATAATCGCCAGATTCAACAATTGTGCATAGTCTAACGTCTTGGGTAGCGTTCGAAACTGCAGATGGGCGATACGGAGTACACATAAAAGCGCATCGGGATCGTCTTCGGGAAAATCGATCTCTCCATGAGTGAAGGAACACTGAGACTCCATGAAATGGCCTTGAGGATCGAACATTGTTCTCCAGACCGGACTAGCAATTCGCATCACAGCGGATGACACAACGAAAGTTTCCTGGTCACCAGGTGGCAGATCTGACCCTGTTAGACGCTTCTTCCTCTCGCTTGAACAATTTACGTGTATCCTAAGATCTCCATGATCCACCAGATATACAGTCATTGCATCATCTTGTTCATCCTGGATCTTGCTCAACGCTCTCTTTCTCCCTGGAGAAGACATCTTTGAAAAGGCGGAAATGCTTCAAAGGGGCTTCAAGGCAGTCGAATATGTAGGAGATGAAGCCTGACTATCGACCTTGGACGAACCTTTCCACGACTCGAAATAAAAACTCAGAAATTAATGATCCTGCTTCAACACGATTGTAGAGCCAGCGAGACACATATTCTTTTATTGTTTTCGAATTCTGTAAACACTTGTTGCTATCCCGCCATCCCAGCCTAGCCTCCTCGGGCTAGCTTTCAGCCCTAAGGCACTCACGTGGCTCCAGGGGTTTTGATTGAAGCTAACCTCTTCCGGTCCTAGAACCCAATGACTTTGGGTCTTGGCGCCGTGACGTCTTCTTGACTTCAAACTCCATCTCCCATCGCTAATCCCAACCCCAATTCGATAAATGATACGTGATCGGCGAGATGAAGACTGTTATGCTGCTCGTTTTTTCATGCTTGTTGTCTCTAGTGCTTGGGGCTCCGGCATTCCAAGCACCTTTGACAGGCGTGTCACTCGCCACATCGAGTCCGAACATCTCAGTGGAGCTCTTGAACGACCTCGAGGAGCTCTCTCGAGTCGTTGATATTTCCTATTGCGTTGGAATCACGGGAACTGGAATACAGAAACCGTTTCTGTGTGCGAGCAGATGCCAGGACTTTCCGTCCTTCGAGCTCGTGACAACGTGGAACACGGGCCCCTTCATGTCCGATAGCTGTGGTTATGTTGTCCTGTCGCATCCACCATCGCCACCTCGTATTATCCTGGCTTTCAGAGGAACATATTCTGTCGCCAACACTATCGTGGACCTATCGACTGTTCCCCAGGAATATATCCCTTACCCGGGTGATGAAGATGACGAGGAAGAGGAAGGGAGTAAGTGTTTGGGGAAACGGTCAATAAATCCCAAGCGGGCGGAATGCGCAAATTGTACGGTACATGCGGGTTTCATGACCTCCTGGCGACACACTCGACCCAAGCTCCTCCCATATATCAAGGATCTCGTACAGCAATATCCAGACTATCAGGTGACTTTAGTCGGACACTCACTTGGCGGTGCCGTTGCTGCACTTGCTTCTCTTGATTTTGATGCTCGCGGCTGGACCCCACAAGTTACCACGTTTGGAGAACCTCGAATTGGGAACGAGGGGCTGATGCAATACCTCGACTCAACTTTTTCCGATTACGGCTCGACTAACATCACCAGTAGATATAGGCGCGTCACTCATGTCGACGATCCTGTACCCCTACTACCCCTGACTGAGTGGGGATATAGAATGCACGCTGGAGAGGTCTATATCTCGAAGTCTGAACTTTCGCCTGAAGTGAAGGATGTGCGACACTGTGAAGGTGACGAAGACCCCAATTGTATTGCTGGTGCAGAGACCACGACCGAGAATCCGAGTCTCCCCAGCATCGAGCAGAGTGCCGATATAGAGAGTTTCAAAGATTGGTGGAAGGATACGAAGGGCCGCCTGACAATACCAGCGCGCTATCATATCTGGCAGCTGTTTTTTGCTCACAGAGATTACTTTTGGAGGCTTGGCCTATGCGTTCCAGGTGGAGATCCTAAAGACTGGTACAGGAAATATGCTCATGATGAAGAAGGACCGACCGAGCTGTAGTTTTGTTTGCACTCCTGTTTTTTCAGCGCAGGCGTTGGTGGCATTGGGATACCATGAATTTACGCTATAGAATAGGCACACCATGTTGTATAGCCAATCAAAAGCAGTCTCATTTTAGCTTCTCGACTCATGACCGTTGCATTGGAATCATAGTTTGATATTCTTGATTCCAGGGGCAGAATAGATCTCCATTTGCCGCTGGCCCTTTCTT
This sequence comes from Cladonia macilenta KoLRI003786, assembly GCA_000444155.1. NCBI lineage: Eukaryota > Fungi > Ascomycota > Lecanoromycetes > Lecanorales > Cladoniaceae > Cladonia > Cladonia macilenta. The sequence continues at coordinate 1,560,671 of KE598559.1, forward strand.
AGAAGATACTCTATTGCACCGAAATCTTTCTTGTCCAGAGTTATATTCTTTTCAAACTCGCTTCTGTATGCAGTATTTAGCACTTTTCTTCCGTGAAGTGTTTATCTACTGGTTTCTGCATCCATGCTTACCTTGCATAGGTCCTAAAATTGCCTTGAGTATCCTAAATCACGTCAGACGATACACCAGTTAGATGAACATACGAGCCCTGTACACTTGGTTTCTTTCTTATCTCTCTTAGACATTGCCGATAGAGTGATAAGACACTTCTCTGTAGACCGGAAAGTCTCATGCCAAACAGATTGGGAAAGACTGTCGTTTGAAGACTGAACGGCAAGAAGCCGCATGAGATTGCCGTGACGGGTCGGCGATAACCCCGGAGTTTACAAAGGCCCGCCCGCAGTAATGACGATGATGGTCTGCGTCTGGGAGCTTCGATCTGCCATCGCTATTCGAGCTTGCATTTGTCCATCAGAGTACGTACTGGATCAATTGAGTATCCTGCTTGCAATATGCCTGCGTTTTCTGTAAGTCCAAGAACAAAAGGAGCTCTTAAACGGTACTTTCAAATATTCAGAGCCCAAGTAAGCTAACGAGGATTCAGCGTCTCGTTCGTTTCCTTGCCAAAGATGGCAGGACCTACTACGGCGACGCCATACTCCCCCAAGGCGTGAGCGATCTTGCGAAGACGACACAAGCGCGTGTGATCAAAGGAGATATCTTTGGCAAGCATGATGTGACAGACCAAGTCGCTGATGTTCGACTCCTCCTCGCACCACTGGCCCGAGAAGACATGAAAACCGTCCGCTGCCTCGGTCTTAACTACGAACAACACGCCAAAGAAACTGGGATGCCACTTCCTAAATACCCAGTGCTTTTCTACAAACCTGTAACTTCGCTCGGCGGACCCTTTGACAATGTTCCTGTACCTGCAATGGCTCAGGAAGTCGAAGGTTTAGACTACGAGTGCGAATTGGTTGCTGTTATAGGTAAAGAAGCAAGAGAAGTTCCAGAGTCGAAAGCGCTGGAATATGTATTGKGTTATGCTGTTGGTGATGATATATCGCATAGAGAATGGCAATTGAAGAGAGGAGGCGGACAGTGGGCACTAGGTAAGGGGTTTGACGGGTGGGCACCTTACGGTCCGGGCATTGTTTCCAGTTCCTTGATCAAGGACCCGAACAATCTGAGAATTAGCACCAAGGTAAATGGGAAAACGCTACAGGATAATTCCACGAAGGATATGATTTTTGGTGTTGCGAAGACGATCAGCTTTTTAAGTCAGGGAACTACGCTTTTGCCTGGCGATTTAATCTTTACTGGGACGTACGTGGCCCTTCCTTTCCCGTTTCGCCAGTGTCAAAGTATGCTGACCTTTCTGAAAGTCCACAAGGCGTTGCGGCTGCTAGGAAACCGCCTACGTGGCTCAAGGATGGCGACATTKTTGAAGTCGCTCTGGAGGGCGTTGGAACTTGTATTAACAAAGTCGAACACATTAAGAGCAGGCCAAAATTGTGAGGAGAGAAGCAACTTATTTCAGTTTGCACGCATGCCATATCTCATGTTTCTATGTCTAGATGATTCACATATTCAACAATATATGCCCAGCGATATATTCGCAGAAATACCTCTCTAGTCAAGCTAAAAGAATGCCCTCCGAAGTATGCAACAACAGGTTAGACGCTATATTGTGCCCGCCAGAATAGGGCCGCCGCCACAACTCGAGGATCCCAATTCTCTTTATTCTCATCAAATGTCGTGAAAGAGTCTCCGTCGTTCTGTAACATTGAGTCAACAGGTCGTTCCATGGCCCGACGAAGGAGCTGTTGTTGGCTATCCTCCACTTCCTCGACTCCGTTCTCCTCAGCTGGACGCTCCCCTCCCCGTTCCGGTCCTTCCTCTTCCTCTTTTGCTTGCTCATTGATATCTGTCGTCTGGCCATCCCTTTCAACTCGAACATCCATCTCATTAGCAGCATTTACCCTGACCGCAAGCTCTGCTGCTTTCCGTTGCGCTGGCTCTTCCGCCTCCCGCACTTTCTTCTTCTCCTTCCTCAGAGCTCGCTTAACCGTCTTCCCATCAACTCCGTTACACGGCTCTACGATTCCGCATCGCTTCCTATCCCTCTCTGTTCCGTGATTAGGCGGCCAATAAGTACAGAGACAGTGATATTTGCCAACCCCATTCTCAGCCAAAGTCTTGGTGAAAGTCAGAAGACCATGACCTCTAGTTCTCAGGGTAGGTCCAAGGAAGGGGAGATCGCGGCGCAGTACTCGCGAACCGGTCGCACGCCAAGCTGTTTCGTATCGGTCATCGACGAAGCTTTGGACGTCGGCTGGTGTGGCAGTATGGAGGTCGAGCTCGAGGGTCTCGTGTGTGCCGTCGAGCATCCTTATGACTTTGGTAGGTGTTAGCTTGGGATCAAGTGATTTTATCTTGACTTTGGGGCTGGCTTACAGATTGGTACTTTTGAGGAGGCCATGGTGAAGACGGGTCGACAACAGTGTTGATTACATTAGGTGGGTTGCTGAAATGCTGGATTTCAAGGTTTGGTCGAATGGACTGAAGCGCAAGAAAAAGACAAGGGTCATTCGTCACTTACATATATATTGTGACAMGTGAGTAGCATAACACATGTCTTGTAACACCAATTTGTATTGATGAAGGTCTTACTTGGTCTCTGTTAACGGCGGAATACACTCGTATCAAAAATTTCCAAGACTGTGTTTAATTGCTGTTATTGCAGAAGTCATGTAAGGGAGTTTTAGCATGATCCCATGAGTGCCCTTTAACGTTAAGAAAAGACTTCTTGGGGTACTGATATGATGAGAAGAGCCAATTTTGGGTCTAACGTCGTTCAACATGGTGTTCTGGTGCCTTAAAAAGCTCAGAGAATAATGGCCCAGGTCGGAGAGTCGTTGTAGGAACCTTAGTCTTGTCTCTGCGTGCGGGTTCTTCCATGCTCCGAATGGACGAGGTCTTCTTGTATATTTTGTACAAAGAAGAATTATCGCGGCGAATGCAGAGATTTGAGATGTAATTGATAGTCCGCTTCATCCTTGCCAAGCACATCCTGAAGACTGTTTTCAAAGGACTTGATCCATGCAACCATGAATTCCTCGATGAGGGGGACCATTTGGGATGAGTCTGTTGAGAAGGAGTGAGGGAAGCTTGTGACTGGCTTTGAACAGAAAGTCCAGTCAGAGGAGTCATTCAAATAACGCATAGGCAGACAAGCCGTTAAGATATCATATTCAATATACCTTTGCAGATGTCCGTGCATGTTATATCTCTTGTGTCCTCCCATACCCTCTTATTGTCTCCGCGAACGCCCAGCTTTGTCCCTCCAACTGCTCGTCCTCCTTCAGCTCCACGCCTCCCTCCTTCGTAATGATAGCTATTGAGTATCGGTCCAAACTCCTAGCATCTCTGTAGAATAGCACCTTCATGCACTCCTTAACGGCCTCGATAGCCCTCTCCTTCGTGACACCTGCAACCTTACTCTCATCATCTGCCACCTTCCTCAACAGCGGCTGGGCCAAATGCGCTCCAAAGCCCGTTGCCAATGTTGGACTCGAAAATGTCGTACCTAAGAGATCTATGCTGCTGAGGAAAGGCTTGTCATCTCCATCTAATCCAGCGACAAGCATTTGGTTCCATAGGGGATTGATCTCTGAGCGGCGCTTGTACATGACTTTGGAGAGATAGGTATGTAAGTTTTTAGCATTTAAAGAGTGGCCCTCTGAGGAGTAATTCTCAACAACATCAAGAGAGTTGAGCAGACGGTCGAGGTATTGCATATCTGAGACGTCACCGCCGAAGCCGACGATGCATTTGGAATTAAAAGGTCGGAGGCGCTTTACATCTGTGAAGCGGGCAAGGGATCCGTATGATGCTGGAAGTGGAAAACGAAGRWGTCAGTCTCCAAACAGTCTTTGGCAARATAACGTGTAGATTGTGTAGTTACCTAGATTGTCTGCTGCAATTACTACGCCATCCTGGAACTTGACAGCAAGCACAGAGGTTCCTGTAACGATGGGTGACTTCGTGTGGGTCTGGGGATGGCCGGACTGGAGGTATGATGCGTCGTAGGGCCCGTAGACATCATCGCGTGGCTTTGAGGAGGTTGCGTTAGCTCGGCCTTATTGTGTTGCTGAACAGCCTGAAACTTACACGGCCCCACGCTTGGGGAAGATGATTCATGCTGACAGACTACAAGTGGGGAGAAATTTGTATTTTGTTGCTTGTATCTGTCTTGTGTTCCGCTCRAGGAAATGTGGGAGGAGTAAGAGAGCTCTGGAGGTCGAGCTCTGCTCTGATGAAGCTCTACTGGTGTACGCGGTTGATGCCAAGAGATCACAGCGCTAAACGCGGCACCTAGCGCCATTCCCGTATTTCACAAGGTAATTTGCTCAACRGATACTCCTCATAAGAGAAGACAGTGCTGGTGATCAGCTAACTTCTATTTGTCTAGTATACGAATTGGATGGATATTGAGCTGACAATAGCGTTCTAAATCTGTATTTCGGGACAGGTTACCCTTTACTGGACGGGAGTTGCTTGAATGGATTGGTCATACGGAATACGGTAGAGACGACCTAAGGTAGGCCGACTATGAGGCTTTTCGAGGCTTGCGCCACTTTGAGACTTCGCAAAAGCACTCAGTAGTATGACTTTCCGTTTTGCGAGACGCCGCGCAACTTAACAGTCACTGTTCTTGAATATTGGAGCACAATCACTTTATGCTTCGGTTAAATCCAGAAGATTTCAATACCCACACTGTTACATTGGTAGGCCTAGCAATTTTTGTCCTCAACATGCGTGCCCTATGTCTGGGATTATCTCTGCATCGAAACCAAATGAACTCGAAATTAACCCCAAGCGTTGCCCGCTGTTAGCACAATGTGCCGCCTTCCTGCACCCAAGACCCCAGCGTCATTTCCTCCCTAGCATCTTACAATTTTGTCTCCTCATATGTTATCCCAGCTCACTATGAACATTTTGGACGTTCGTGGGTATTCATTGGGTCGACTTCAGGTGAATCCATCTAAGATTAGACTAAATTTCAAAATTTGAAGTACAAGTTCTGCAATCAGGCAGAAACATATCGAAATTGAAGTTAAAGCTTCTTTGAACTCTGAATATCTCCACTCGTGTTCGGGATTTGCGCGTATTCACTACACTGGGGAATGGCAGGTCCACCGAAGAGAATTCCAGCCTTGCCAAGTACATTTGACTTTTCTCCGTGTAATAAAGGAAAAAGTTTCCATGCATATTTCTCTTCCTCGCCGTCCGCATCTCGTCCACATTACACAAGCAGCACACTTTCTCGAGCGCACTATACTCAAATTGATCGTTGTCTAATGATGATTTGGCGAAAGATTAGGGAGCTCCTGCACCGACGGAGGCAGCTCCAAGACAATGAGCGAACGTTAGAATCCCACATTGCTCTCAATGGGACAGCCTCAGGTTCACCTACCCTACCATCCCACCCCCCTCTTCCATCTGCTATCCATCAGGAGAACCTGGTTCAGTATCAACCATCGCTCGAATGTCCAAGCGACTATCTAGAACGCTGCTTCCCGGAGCACAATTCAAGGGCTGTAGAGCCTGTCCACCAGCATAACCGCTACAGAGAGCACACTGTCGCTGAAGAGCTCTACCGTCGTACCCACGAAGCTACAGTGAGCAACACTCTCCAGCCATCGTCAGTCATAGCAAGTGTCCAATTATGTCCACATGACACACTAGYGTTTGAGCGAGCGCAACGACTTGCAGCTTTCATAGGAGGCGGAAGGAGGTCTCAGTCTCACCCAGCCTTGTTGTCTGACCGTAACGGAGACCATTCTGCCGGTCCTTATCGGCTATGCAAGCCAGTGTCAGGGTTTCCTAACTTAATACGAGGCGACATACAATACCACGTCTTTACTCCCGAATTCTTCAACCTAAAAGGTCTGTTCGTCATCTCCACCTGGGTGATCAATCTCCAGCATCTCAAAGAATTAGAAACCAATAAGGAAGACTTTCGGAATCTGTTATCACAGTCCAGGATCGAACTGTGCGCTCATCAAAAGCTTGCCGATCCATGGGCCTTCGGAGAGATCTATCAGATGGCAAATTCTTCGAGTGAAGCTCAACAATCCGCTCGATGTGGGGAAGACGAAAGACCTACTCCGTCAAGTCTAACATGTAAGCAGTGTCTTACAAAGATCAAGATATACGATCGTGGGTATTCGATAGATGTTCAGGCTGTCAGATATCTGGGCAAAGGAAAATCAGAGACGGACCCGCAGTGGTTAGCGCAGTGTAGAGCTGGGAGGGAGTGAATCTTGTCCTAGTCAACAGAGAGACAAGATCATAACAATACAGCTTTACTTGCGGTGATGATCAGAACGCAAAGTACTGAATTCCATCTTATCAACCCTATTTCTGTGAGACGCGACAAAGAGAATACTGGGACTTCTAACATTTGGGCCAACGGCATATGATTGCACAAGTTGAGAGGATCATCCCTGAGGCAACTCATTGGTGGATGTTATCCGTAGCATCTGTGTTCATACTGCGTTACTGTGCAATTAATCTATGTATACTAAACATACAGTGCGATGAGAACAATGAATTCATTACTTTTACTATCATAAGGGCATCATGACCTTCGTAGCTGCATCAATCATAAAGAGGAAGATCTGAACAACATTCCTTGTACCCATACGCCTAGAAGTGCGGGAAAAGCTGTGTCCATTGTACGGTCTCAAAACATCCGTCAGGAAGAAGACGTAGACTGATGACAATTTCAACTAGTACGATCATACGCGCGCACATATATAGAAAGCCAGGTACAAAGAACAGGGTATTAGTTGGCCATCGAAGCTTGTAACCCTTCAGCGTAGTGAGTCCAGTGGTTGTGTATCCTTGGGCGACGATGCTTGCTGCTTCAGTTGCACAGTAGGTTCCCAGAACAACACTCATAGATACGCAGGTCCAGCGCCACAGAAGCAATTCTGCTTTGGTTGGAAAATCAAAATGCCAAGCTATAAGATGTAGGAGTGAGAAAACGGCGGTAGGAATGGTAACAATAAGGATCATGTTGAGATTTTGAAGTCTGGGATCGCGGTCATTAGGTATGCGAGGTAGTGGTCTTTCTTGGACGCCCCAGTACTGGCCGTATGGCATTTGGCTTGATGTATATATATAGGATTCGATGAAATCCATTGGAGTATCGTCGAAGGGAACCTTTGCCTCGTCTCCGTCAAGTTTCAAGACCTGTGCTATAGTGATATCGAGGTATAGGTCCGTCGGCGTCTCCACTCCTAGAGGCTTTTGAAACCAGAAGAATGCGGTTGCTCCAGTACAAGTAATTAAGGCCACAGTAGATAATTCTATTAACGTGACCGGCAAGTGCTGTATGCCGCGCGCTATAACCTGGGCTGCAAGCCACATAGCCTACGACGCCGCAATTGTTTTAGCCAATCGGTCTGCTTTGCTTTTATCCCATATCTCTTTCTTTGTCATTTTGGGCATAGCGAGGTAACCTTTCTGAACAAGATAGTGGATTTGCTTCGCAGTGACAGGAAAGGCAGCAGTATCTTCCGCATGGAGAAGGAACCCTCCGCTATCGGCGTAGAAAGCGTGTACCATTGTCCATCTGCCGTGACCTAACTCTTGCATTGCAGCCACTGATCGTTTCGCTGAAGTCCACTGTCCGCTCGCGTACAGCATGACAAGTTCTGGGGCAAGTATCGCAAGCATCATCCATCGCGCTCGTCGGAGAAAGAGAGTAAATTGACTGTCGCTTTCTGCGGGGACGTTGAGATGGAGCATCGCCCAGACACAGATGCCGAGTGTGACGACGCAGCTCCAAATAATGTCAAGTGTCCCTCGCTGATTAGGTTGGCTAACCCAGCCTAGCTTCGCTTGAGGCTCACTCACGCCGGTAGGAAGAGACGTAGCAAGCATAGTGCTGGTTAGGGCGATCGACGCATCTTGGGAGCTAGCCATATCGAATAATTTAAAAAATAGGAGCCAGATGGGAGTATTGACGCCACATACGGCTTGAATAGAGGTACAATTGACATCAGTAGCAGCATTGCTAAGGTAGAAAGCCCAAAATGAAGCTGGCCTCCAGCATCTTATGTACGAGCACACGAGGCGGAGRCTCTTCATATCAATCGAAAGAAAAGAAAGGCTGAAATCTTATCACCTATATTTGAACTTGAGACGACACTAAGAATCGGCGCGTGGAACTAAGTAGTAGAAGCCAAGACTCGTTGTCCAGTCAAGGATTGCGGTACAGCGAAGGACATGGGCTGCGTCTCCCAAAATTTGGGTCTTAATTGGTCAATTCTTCCCTTAATTTGATTCATCCGTAGTTCCATTCGTAAGCGCCCTGGACGAGCTGCACAGCGCTAACGCATGTGGTTTCACTTGCAAGGCAGTTACCTACCTCCTAAGTTGCACCCTGCCGGCCTACCGCCAACGGCAACTATTAATTGCTAAGATCCACTAGATACCTACTGCCACATCGAAACGCGGCAGATGCGTACGCCACATACTTCGCGAGCATATCACCAGCAAGTCTTGATCGATGTTATTGTACGAATAACGACGACGATGCTCGCAGCAAGTTCTGCTTGCAATCAACGGCGAGGTCCAAACTTGCTTTTGTGGAAGCTCTCCACTGATAGTAGACGAGATAGGCCTTCAAACAACCGATCAACACTGTCAAGTCGAGGGCGACTAAACCTGATTAGGCGTAGATTCCATACTCACACTTTGAAACAACAGGTCTTTGTGACTGGTCAGCACCTCTACATACCAATAGGCTGAGCTCCTCACTCTGCTGAATTCAGCCGTCTCCTACCGGTSTTATCGCATGGAAGAAAAGGGACACCCTCCTCTGTCCAGGCTGATTAAACGAGTCTGAATCTTGTCCATATCTTCCTTACCTTTGCCGCTAAGGTGTTGTGGCCCGATTTCGGTGAAGGTGTAGCCTTGAGGGAAGTATTTGCCGCCATCATCACCTGGCACTTTGTAACCGAGTAGCCTGGTGACCCAAGCCCTTGGACCCCAACGTTGCGTGAAAGAAGGCCTGACGTACCAAGGATGCGCTAAGTAATCAAATAAGAAATAACGTCCATATTGATTCGGCGTAACGTCGATCCAATGATTACGCAGGAAACCGGGTCGAGGTAACGCAAAGTAGCGGAGCAACATTTTCCGTGCATATAGCGCGCCGTTGACAATATCATGATAAATGGCGGGTGATTCGGGATACCTATGTTATGGGATCAGCCTGACTTAACAACACGTGTTCCTGACATACATCATGGACTGCCTTAATCGATCTCMTARCAGCACAGTGACCATCTTCAAGCAATGATCACGATACCTTGCAGGGATCTTTGGCAATAGATTTTCGAATTGAGAATCTGCAAGCCGTCTATTAGTATCAGCAGGGACCATATGCGCCTTCTCGTATTGATCGCTCCATTCTTCCATTTCTGTGAGCCAGTGTAGTCCATCCTGCCATCCTTTGGCCGACGAGGGAAGGTTGGTGTATGAAATCTCCATTGCATCGCCCATGCTTTTCCAATAGGTGCCGCAAGCGCACAATTCCACATCGGTCATCGAACGCCACTCATACTTGTTGATCCATCGTACAGGCTCCAATGCGAAGATACTCAAGGCATACAACATATCATCGTTCGTGATCTTGCCGGATTTTTGATATCGGGAATGTAGGTAGTTCATTCGAGCTATGGCTTGCATCGCCCTCTCGGAAGTAGGTTTGTTGAGCCCAAATTCGAGGAGAAGAACCCCTGTATCAGCAGCGCGCTTTGAAGAAGTCTCAGTGTTTTTCAGCTGTCCGGTCGCTACCAGTAGGGAAGAGATAGTTGGTATGCCATACGTCTAAAAAGCGAAGTCAGTCAGAAGGGCAAGGCTTTCAACGTAGTGGGCTTACCCTGAACAAGGCCACGACCATTGACAATCCGTAGAGTTTTGGAAATTCTAGCTCCGCAAGCGTCTGAAGTATAGACTGAGCATCTTCTGCGGTCATGTCACTGAGCTTCTTCCCACCAGCTGTGAACCTGGCTTGCAGACTTTGGGACCTTTGGTAACGAAGCATCYGAACGACGAAGACATAGATTAGGATGGCTGATCCCAGGATGAGCTCTCTTCTCTGTATTAAGTCATACAATGGGCCCATCGTGGACTTAAGAAGAGAGTTCGAGAAGCCTTAGACGAGCTTCCTTTGACTTGCGGGCCCCTTTGTTTCTTCAACAGCTCTGAGACGAAGCATTTGGTATAGACATACGGTAACGTTCTAACGTGATATCCAACATCTAGTGTTAGCGAGCTCTATTGTAGAAGGGCGCATGAATGTCTGATAGACCTGGTGGCGCGCGCCGTGGATAACGCCCTCGGTACCCTTGCTTCTTAAGCGCTTTCCCCACGGCGCGTACTCAGCCTCTGCACTCCCATGCAGCATTAGCAGGTCTAATTAAAGATTTGCGCTCGAAGGTGTTTACATATCAACCGTTCGTCTAGGTAAGGTAGCATGCAACATTCTTTAATCAAAACTATATTTTTGGCAGCCCTTCGCTGATATCACTAGTAGTACCTACTAAGTCATCTCCGAACAGGCATTATTAGGATCCACTCATCAGCTGTTAGCTCTATATACATGACTYATTCTGCTTTCTCTTACAATGGTTAAGAAATATCACATTTCGACAGAGACTCATGAACTCAGCTTCACGTGARCTATTATCACTGTGGAAGGAAGAAGAATGACTTGGCCAGACCCAAATGCATATGTACAAACGCTTTACCCCACGCTCCAGAATACAGCAAATAAAACAATGTCGTCCAAGTATAGATTCAAATCAATGTCCACCGTGAGCCACATGTTCAGCGCCAGCAGGGTCATCGTCCAGAAGAGCCAAGTTTGTCTCCTCGACTATGATCGTGCGGACTTTTGCTGCATACTTGAAGCCATTGGCCTCGCCAGTTGGCTCCTCTGATATGCTCTTAGTAGGCTGATGGATTAGTCTTCCTTCGGCATCTCTCGGCTTCCGCTCCCAACCTGTCTTCAAGCCTCGAGCAAGCTTGAAGCGTGGGAAGATATGTGCTTCGGTGTTGATGACGACAGAGTCTAATGGTAATAAATCATTGGGCGAGAAAAGAAGATAGAAGTATTTAAGTGTTTCAGCCTGGATTCCTTATTAGCTGAACATTCTTCCTTTGCCATATTCGAGCTTACCAGCCAAAAACTCTCCATATTATCCTTCAGAATTGGGGGAATCTCATTCGCATGCGCCAAACTTGTAAACCCAGCACCATCATCCGCAGCAGTATATTTTATAAATGATTTAAACATTTCCCATCCCCACTCACGATATTTGGAATCACCAGTGATCCGCCACATGTAGAAAAGCGATTCTACCGTCTCCGGACGTTGCAGGTTGTGGTTATCATTCGCTTTGATAATGTAATCGCCTCTCCAACTTGCATCGGGATCATTAGTCATTTCTTCCGATGCCAGTATGCCATCAACTTCCATATGTGGCGGTTCAGCTAAACGGAAATGGGTTATCTCTGGAGCAAGGCCCGTAGCCATGACTTTGTACATGCCCCAGCAGGTATTTGTTAGCTCGATAGCAAGATCCATCTCACGATCCTCTTTCTCGCCCCATCTGCCGGCCTCCTTGGCTTCTTCAACCGTTAAACCTCCTGTGGCGCCTAGGGCGATAGTCCCAGGCATGAAACAGACCAGATGATCCATCTTGCCAGAGAGCTTGTGAGCCAAACCATCAGGCCTTTCCCCTAGAACAGTGAAGTGATGTGGCTCAGAGTACGTGATGAGATGTTTTCGAACTCCAGCAAGGGATTGATTCCATAGCTCTTGATAAATAGGTTCCTCGCCTGAAGTCTGCAGGTATTGCTTGATGAGGTATTCGTAATACGAATCTCCTCGACTGCCCAGCCGGATGTTTTCACCCCTGAATGTACCCGTCGTAGCATAAATGAATATCGGTAGAAGGCCATCCTCCATCCCATTGTCATCAATGACTTGCATGACTTTCTCTACTCGGTCCCAGTAATTCCGCTCTCCTGTTAAGTATGCAAGGTACTTGAATTCTAGTTGCACACTGGCGGCCTCAGCAGTCGAGGATGCGCCACCATCTACGTGCGAAGCCTTCCCCTTGCCAGTTTGCAAGTTTACACTTGCATACGGCACACCACTATCAGAGTCGAAAGCACCCAGTATCCGATCTGCAAGATCTGCAGCCTTCTCGAGATATAGATCCTCTCCTGGAGCCCCCTGGTCATCGTCCGCTAAGGGAGCCATATTGGGGAACGCGGTGGACAGATAATGAGCGGAAAGCAGGCCTCCCAGCATGCGAATTGTGGTCTCGAATGTATTCACCTCATGATTCTGGTTGTAATCAAGGGTAGTTGTCATCCATTCTCGGGCGTGAGACAATCGAGAGGTCAGGTTCATTATCATGAGTGTGTCTAGAGCGTCAACGATGATCCATCCCACGCCTTTGCTCTTGGAGTCCATTTGGATCCCTTCTTTTGAAAGAGGATGATATTCATCGCATCCTGGAATGATTCACGTAAGCCTTCAGATGTTCCAAAAGCATCAATCACCACAAACCATCAAACGTGATATGTTCCACGAATCTTCCCTTGGATAGAGTTCTTACATACCCCACGCATACTTCTCATACCCGTCCCAGCTCAGTATGAAAGCCTCCTTGACCTTTTCCCTTCGGTAATCCCAGTCCACAGCCGTTTCAGACCCACTTAGCCAGCTCCACGTGTTCTTAGCAAAACTTGGCGACTTTTGCCTGACCGAAGATTCGAACATTCCAAACCAGTATACCAAAGCAAACAGCACCAGAATAGTGGCACTGATTACTCGCCGTCGCCGGTAGAAGGGTTTCGATCTCTGAGAATTTGCATAGTTGTATGGCTTATCCTTGTACATTGGCAACTCCCTATTGTCCATGAAGCCATCCAATTTGCTGCTGAGACCGTTTCCAGTATGTCCATTCTGGTTTCCGTAGTGGCCATCGTGGTAACGCTGAGTTAACGACATCTTATTCCAGTGTGCTAGCAACCACAAACAGTTATCCAAAAGCCTAAAGCCTCCTCTTCACCTGCTCCAACGCCTTTGTGTAGAGCGATATGTTCCAAACGCTGCCCACGGTCCCGCAGATAGGGGCGACGCGACAAGGAGGTCCGTAAAGATTTTGATGATCATGACATCTGCCTGCGATCATTCAGTATCGGAATATGGTAGTGATTAAGACCCGAGGATTTCCAGCACGGTGAGCCTTGAGTACGGGGAATTTCTGGGTTCTAAGGGTGCGGAGTGGACACTCCAGCCTCGGCGTTTGCGGACAAGAGCGCGCCAAAGAATGCAGGAAAGGAGTACGAGGCTACAACGTAAATTTGGAGCATWTGCTAGGTCTATCATTTAAGCTATGTTACTTCGCAATCCTCTATGTCCATATTACAGCTTCTTATACTCAAGTTTGCCTTCCAGCTTCTTCGCCTCTGCGACCTTTCGCACCGCCTTGTTGAAGTCGTCTTGGTTTATTGAGTCTCTGTAGTCTTTGATCGCGAAAAGTCCACTGAAAAAAATCTTTAGCATTGGAGACAGCAGAAGGAATTTAAGTACTTACGCTTCAGTCACCACATTCCGCAAATCGGCCCCGTTCAGTTGATCGCTCATCTTGACCACGCTCTCGAAATCTATCTCTCCGTCCAAGGCAACGCCACTTGTGTGGATCTTCAGAATCTCTAACCTACCGACCTCGTTCGGCAATGGAATCTCAATCTTCCTATCTAGGCGTCCAGCTCTTAATAGAGCTGGGTCTAGCGTATCAGGTCGATTGGTAGCCATGATAATTTTTGTTTTCCCTAGGTAATCGAAGCCATCGAGCTGGTTGAGCAGTTCCATCAAGGTGCGCTGAATCTCTCGATCTGCAGATGTGCCTTCCGAAAATCTTCGACCACCAATAGCATCGATCTCGTCCATGAATATTATACATGGCTCATGTTCCTTAGCGTATCCGAACATCTCTCTAATCAACCGTGCTGACTCGCCGATGTATTTATCAACAATGGCCGAGGAGACGACTGGGTACGCCATTAGCGGACCGTGAACGAGCTACTGACATACTATACCTACCTTTGAGGAAGTTTGTCTCGAGACCGCTGGCCACCGCTCTTGCTAGTAGAGTCTTTCCTGTACCTGGCGGCCCATAGAGTAGAACACCTTTGGGAGGCTTGATACCCACCCTCAGGAACAATTCGGGATTCTTTAAAGGTAGTTCTATGACCTCGCGTAGTTCCCGGATCTGCTCATTGAGTCCACCGATGCCTCCGAAACTGACTTGACCGGGATCTTCCAAGGACATGTTGTAGACAAGCGGGTCAACCTCTCGGGGTAACATTCGCATTATTGTAAGAGTAGTCATGTCGAGGGCAACACGCGTGCCTTGTTTTAATTTCGTCTTGTCGACTTTGGACCGACAGCCAACAACATATCGAGGACCCGAAGAGGCTTTAACGATGACTATGATCAGACATGTCAGTAGTGCCACAGGACGATGTCTCTACACTTGGAGGCAAGTGAGCTCCATTTCAATACATACACCGCTCCTCATCAAGCTGTTTAAGGACTTCTCCTATAATTTGCCCGACGCTTTGTAATGCCTTAATGTTGTCCTCTGTAGTATCGAAATCTTTCTGTAGACCTTTAATATCCAGTCGTAACGTCTTTAACTTTGCTTCCATCTCTCTAAGCTCCAGCAGCTTATTTTTGAATTGTTCGAGAGCGTCGGCCCTCTCTGGATCATCTTTGCCATCCATCTCTGCGGTCAGTTCTGGAGGTGAGAGTATCAGGTATACGAATCAAGCTTTTGCTTCGCGTTTCTATCTGGAGAAGAACTGCGAGAGGTTGCAAGAATATCCAGCTGTTACCACTGAAGGAGCAAGGGAGCGTAAGCCCGCGCAAGACACAAAGATGAGGTCGAAATTGTAAGGAGTTGTAGATGGTGTGAAGCTGTTTGGGCGGAGCTTTAGAAGCTTGGTACTTGAAGGCGGCAAAACATCCGCGACTATACCGCCCTATAAGGCTTGACCTAAAGCTGGCGAAACTGTCCCCAACTACACCCAAAGCTACGACACTCGGAGACCCTTCGCAGGGGCTCTCCCGGGGCGCTTTCAGCAATTTTGTGTTTGGGTGAACCCTTCCATGCGCGTTTGCCGCTAAGATCTTGATCTAAAAATTAATTTGCTTTCCGACCAGTGACTACTCCGTACAGGATCAAAACACGGTCATACAATAATCACACCGAGTCCGTCATGGTTCTCCAAGCCATAAAGTATACTCGAGGGAGCCTCCAGATTCTTGATCAACTCAAGCTTCCCTATCATGAAGTCTACAGAGACATCCGCACCGTACAAGATGCTTGGGATGCGATTCACTCAATGCAAGTGCGAGGAGCTCCAGCAATAGCTATAGTTGCCGCCTTGAGCATCGCAGCCTGCTTAGCTCGTTTAAAGAATACAGGAGCAGACCCTGCTTTGCTTGGATCAGATATGACTGGAGCAGGTCCGATTTGTGACAACCTCCAGCTCCTGCTCACAAGCAGACCCACTGCGGTAAATCTGGCAGATGCAGTACGAAAATTAGAGAAAGTTGTTAGGCAGGCACAAGCTGAACCTGAATCTACTGACTATAGCATCAACGAAGCGTACATACGAGCAGCAGAACAAATGCTAGTCGACGACGTACAGGACAATGAGAACATTGGCAACCATGGTGCTGATTGGATATCACGACACACAATCACAGCCTTCCCTGCAGCAAAGCTCAGCGTTCTGACCCATTGCAACACAGGCTCACTAGCAACAGCAGGTTACGGAACAGCCCTCGGAATAATTCGCAGCCTACACTCCCGTGGCCATCTAAAACGAGCTTTCTACACAGAAACAAGACCATACAACCAAGGCTCGCGGCTCACTGGGTACGAGCTCCTGCACGACAATGTCCCTTCGACCATGATCACAGATTCCATGGCTGGAGCATTACTCGGTACCAAACGTGACGAAGAAAACATAAACTGCATAATCGTTGGCGCAGATAGGGTAGCTGCGAACGGCGACACAGCGAATAAAATTGGTACCTATGGTTTAGCTGTATTGGCTAAACACCACAACGTGAAATTCATCGTGGCCGCACCACGCACGACCATTGACCTCCTCACCCCAGCAGGCCAGGATATCAAGATCGAGAACCGCAAGCCTATTGAAGTAACTACAATGAGAGGTCACACTGTCCAGAGCTCAAGCGATGGAAGGGTTACTGTCGTCCAGGATGTGCAAGAGATAGCCATTGCTGCGGATCTAACGGGAGCTTGGAATCCGGCTTTCGATGTGACACCCCATGCTCTGATTGATGCTATTGTGACTGAGAAGGGAGTTGTGGAGAAAGACGAGAATCTGAATTTCAATTTTGAAAAGATTTTTGCGGGTTGAAAAACCCTGCCCCTCGGCTAGCTGGACGTTTACCTTATCACCATAATGTCTCTTGTGGCTCATACCTTTTTGGGATCTCCTAAAGGAAGAATTCGAACGTTTTCAAGGCCCTGGTTATATGGAAAGAGACCCCTGAATCTCTGTGGATTCTTGCAAAGTCATCCACTTTAAACCTGTTTCACGACCCCTAGACCACAATGGTCCCGAAGCTTTCAAGGCCTTAACAATCAGCAATATCAATCTCTCACCTCGGCAGAGCCTGAATTTCTACGGATTCTCTAAAAGTCACCGATCTCAAAGCTGTTTCACGACCCATAGACCACAAGGCTCCCAAAGCTTCTAGAGCTTAGCAATCAGCAATTGAGTCTCTCATCTCGGCAGAGCGTGCCAGCCGGTGGCGGTCCTTAAACATGGGAGGTCCGCTAGCCGAATCACAAATCTTGATACCTGCTTCCTGCATAGCAACAATCCATCTCAATGCGGTATTCGAGAAAAGAATTCGGGCCCGTCAAGTGAGATACTAATGACATTGAGTACCATAACGGCTACCAAAATGAAGTAATTACAGGCGCCAAATCGCCAACCAAAATAGACAATGAACCTTAGCCATGAATATGGCAGTTGCACAGCGCTAGCCAAACGCGCTGGGATATTACCTTAGTAAAGAAGACGTATTCGGAGGATCCACAATGGTATTCCAACTCACGACCTGTCTATCCCAAACTCCAAGTGCCTGCTCAATAGACAAAACCCCGAACGCCCCACTGCTAGGAATGAGAGTTGCTGGAGATGACACAATTTTCACCCTCCGCTTCCCATATCATCCTCCGTCTCTCGTTCTTCCCTCTCTTTATCGCCTTTTCTCCACTCTTCTACCTTCTCGGCCGGTTTCGCCGCTGCCTTGAATGGCTCCTCCACCTTTGCCATCTCACCATTCTTCTGCTGGGCCCCATCACCTTGTTTCTCTGCACTGCCATTCGCTCCCTCAGCACCGTTTGTTTCCTCTCCATGTTGCTTTCCGTACCCATGCACCCCCTTAGCAAGCGCCATCGGCTCCCCTGCCTTCTCCTTCAACCTATCTTTAATACTCGGCTTCCCCACCCCTTGCACCGCTCTCTGGTGCTCATCCAAGTCCTCCTCATCACTACTACTAATGCTCCCGCTGTCCCCCTGTACAGCCACAACCCCCTTCCCCTCTGTTTTCTTTCTCTCCCGCTGCTCACCCTTCCATTTCTCCATCTTCTCGCTATCAGCCCCACAGTCCAGCGTAATGATCCGCAAACCGGGCAGGTTCTTCTGCAAGAAGGCTTTGAGGTCGGATAGGGTTTTCGCGTTGGGACGATATGTGCCGCTATCGTTGTCGATGATTAGGGTGTAGTATGCGGGATCTTTTGGCGGGTTGTCTTTTGGGGGCCCGCCTCCTACTTCAGCTGGGGGGTGGGTCTCTTCATTCTCTATTGAGCCCCCTTCGTGGTGGGGGTTCTTGGAGCGGCGAATGAAGAATTCGCCGCTAAAGGCGATGTAGATGTTTACATCGCTATGCATTGTATGCTTACTCAATAGATCGATACCGAATTCCTTCCCTGTCTCAGTGAAGCGCCACTGGCCGTCAAGGGTGAGTACGTAGGTGAAGATTCGGCCGCCTTTGTCGTAGTGGACTAGTTCGAGGAATTTGCGGGTGAGGTCTTCTGAGGGAGATGGAAAGCAACCGTATTCGGTATCGCGATCGTAGTTATAGATGCGGTTGTGTTGGTGATGCAGGGCGTGGTGGAGGACACGACCCTGGAGGGAGGTCGAAGTGAACATGCCCTTGACGAAGGGTCTGAATTCGACGTAGCGGTGGTAGAGGCTGGCAGGGACGGGGCCAGAAAGTTGGATTTGGTTGGCTTGAAAGCTGTGGCAAAATTGATATTAGCAATTGGTGGTGGGGTATGCCGAATGTAGAGGGGCATACGAGTATCTTTCCGCTTTGCCGTCTTTGCCTGGCGCTTTCGTGCCAGCGAGCCGGCCAACCATGGGACTAAGATGCTTTGTCCAATGGCATGGACCAACTGTCCACATGCGCCCACCATTATCAGTGTCTGTCTTACCCAGCACCTCGATGCTGAGAACGACGTCACCAGACATATGAACGCCCTTTGAAAACATAGCCGCGCAGCCTCGAATAAGGTAGGCGCGCTTGCTGCCCATGCGTTTCTTAATTTTGTATGTCTGTTCTCTGATCGGCTGGAAGTTCTCGGAGAGGCTCTCGACTCTGACATGGACATTGCCCAAGCGGTCATCATGGTCCGCTGGGTCTTCGTCGTAGATGCGTGCTTTGAGGTAGAAGCCGCTGGCGGGGACGTTGGCGACGGTCCAATAGTCATTCCATACGGGATTGCAATTCCTCCTAACCGTAGTCGTTCGGAAACGCATGGCAGGATCTTGCTTATGTCTTGTTGGTAGATCGGTGTATAGTGTTGCCATAATGTAGGGGTCGGAGGACATGGTGTTGATGTCTGCCATTGGAAGCTTGTCTGCGCGATGGAAGGTAAATTTCACGGTGTATCCAGGAGGCGCTCGAGGAATGGGAGTGTCGTCGAAGCCTCCGGCAGGTTTCTTGTCATCTTTCTTATCTTTGTTCTTGTTCTTGCCTGTCTTGGCCTTCAGCTCCTCGGCCTTCTGGTCAAATCTGGTAGCGTAGCCAACGCTCCGATGGCCATTGGGCTGGACTGTAACTTTTTCATCGTCCATACTTGGAAGTATTGTATGGACTTGTGATGGAAGACGTTAGACAGAGTGCGCGAAATGAGGTAAGAAGAGGTCTTGGGAGGCCTGTCAGAACTCTTGTTCAATGCCAAGGTATCCGTGTACCCTACCAAGCTTTTTAGCCGTGCAAACAGGATTGCGCGCAGTGTCGATCAGCCGAGGTAGTGCACCTTGGTATTTCCTTTTCGTTGCTCTCGCTTGTCTCCAATCACGCTGCCAACGTGATTGATAAGTGTCAGTCTAGTGATGGCAAATGTGCTCTTGAATGGGAGGAGGGGGTGACTTGCAATTGCAAAGGTTGGGGAAAGAGGGTTCTATTGCCCATCACGAGATGCCCTGCGGGAGGTCTATTCCACTTCGAGCCTCACGTCAGCCCTGATGGCCCAGCCTCACAGCTACCAAAACCTTCCTGCTGTTTCGGGGCTGTCTCTTCCCGTGAGCATCACTCATGCAATATGGAGTACAGGCACCACTCAAAGTTTTTTCAAAGAGTTCAAATGCCTTCTATCATGCYGAAATTGTGGAGTTGCACCGGGATCATCTCCAGGAGAGATCTCTTGCACTCAGATCGTTCATATTTCCCTTCTTTTTAAGACCTCGAACTTGGTTACCTTATGTCCGGCCATCTATAATGAGTTTAGCGCAGCCGCATGCATTGGTAAGGTTAGTACGGAGTACAATCTTTGACGCTGAGATATATGTTGCTCTCTAGTCTCTATCATAGTAGGTATGCACATTGCTGGCTACTTTCGGCCCTCGAGTAGCTGACCAAGCGTTTCCGAAGAAGATTCATCATGCACAAGACCTTTGCTCTCACGACTCGAGTCTGTTCTCCCGGAGTTATACCGATGCTAAGGTCGTATTAGGCTTAGTGACTTGCGAAAGTGTATGGAGGTGGCCATCCATGACATCTGACAACACGCAAGCATATTCTGCCTGCGACGCAGTCCTCGGTCAAATGAAGCGGTTTTCCTGTGATTTCCTATCATCATACATACGACCTGCTATGAGAATATTATGATCATAGCTTGTCACTACACACGCTAAGATGTCAAAGCCAGATACACCCGAGGCCAAAGAGCTGAGGCTTGTTGGCAATGTAGAACTCCGATTAGCTATGATCACAACGGACAGCGCGATGGAGAAGGCTTTGAATACGTACCTTGCTCCATTGTTGCTCAAGCTTGCATCCGAACATGTGAGTGTAAGGAATAAAGTGAGTGATGAATCGAAATCCTTAATATGAGACGGCTAGCCTTCATTCAATGGAGCTGACGAGGATACAAATTTCAGGTCATCTCGCTATGTCAGCACATCAACACCAGGATAAAACCACCGTATGTACGTCTCGATCCCTGATATGTCTCATTTGGCTTTTCAATCTCCCACCTGCTCCACCGGTCCATAACAGGGACAGGGCTTAAGACATGGCTTGCGTGTGATGAATATTGATTTAAATGAAATAGATCTATTAAGCTTCCAGTAGCTACGCTTTTGAAGCAATATAAAGATAACCAGAACAATCTTGTCCGACACTTTGATCTACTTTACATACAACAAGGAGTAAATAGACTAGCGGTGAATGTAAGTTATGATCTAAGGCTATGGCTGTATTTTGCTCATCTTGTTTCGCCTGATCCAGGAACGTCTTGATTTGCTCCCAACCCTTCTCCATGGCCTTCACGTCAACTTCCAAGAGTCTTCGAACCATGCTGCTACTCTATTCAACCTTTTCTTAAGGCTTCTCCACAGCATGAAACTACCACTGCGTGGAAGCAAAGAAGATCTGGAGCTTAGGGCCAAGCTTGGATTCACTGATAGAGAAGATGACGCCGCTTTTGTAGCTACCTGGCTGGGTAAGCTTATTTTGTTCGGTATCAACCAAACCGGTGCGACACGTTGCCCCGGATTAAGCAAAGAGGAGTGCAGCTTCTTACAGCTGTATGGTAAGAAAGACACCTGGACGCCAGGCACAGAAGGCGGTTTAAGCCTGGTCGAGACTAAGATCGTAGCGTCACGATTTCTGGCTAGTGGAGCTTTCGTGGACACTGAAAGATTTTTACCTGCCCTGTTCGCCTCAGCAGATCCCAACTCGCGTATCTCTGATATTGGCGATGACATTTTGAAGCGAGCCACCTCCGCCGTCTCCTTCGAGGACGCTGCATTAGTCAAACGACTGTACGAGATTTATCTAGGTATCAGGGGTGACGAAGGTTCTCTACCGGCCCGGGTACCTTTACAGACCAAGATTCTGAGTCTTCTGTGTAAATCCAAATCAGCTTCGTCTTTCATCCCGCAAAGCATGCAAATCGTTGAAGAAGCACTAGTACCCCAAGATCTCACCCAACAATCCGTCATCACTCCTCCGAAGCAAGGTCTTGAAGCTTCGAAGCTTAGAGGTCAGGTTTTTGCATTTACAAACTGGCTTGCGCGTATCAGTTCACCCGCGGACCTCAGCGCTTTTGCCCCTGCTTTGGTGGGCCAACTTAGATCGTATATCGAGAACCAGGGATGGCCACGTCTTCCTGCCAATGACTCGACATTGAGTCCTGGAGAACTCTCGTCTCGCGCTTATGGTTATGAAAGCATTGGTCTCTTAGCTGCGGCATGTCCTGATAGGCTCTTACGAGAACCTAATCTCGAGCTCCTTCGGTGGCTCTTCGTATCGCTCAGCGAAGATCCTACGGGAAAAGATATCTCTGCAAGCATAGAGCAGGCATTGAGTAGTGTGCTAGGGGCTATGGGTAGCGATCTGAACCCGGAGCTAGATACTCTGCTCACTTCTCTATTATTGAATCAGATGCACCTACGACCAGACGATTCGGAGGCTACTTATAATCAAATCATCAGAAGCACGCGCTACCTGGCGGTCCGCTTTGCTAATCGCTGTTTGCCTTTCAGTAACACCACAGCTCGTTGGATCGATATCCTTGCCATGGATGGTGACGCCAACGAGCAAAGTGCAATTCTTGAAGAGGGCAGGAAAGGACTGGACCCTTACTGGTACAAAATGCTGAATCCTACCGAAGACGGTGGACCTCTACCCGAGGGATCTTCTCAAGCAGCTAAATACGAGCTACCGAACTTTGCGAAGCTGGTGGAGAAGATTTTTGGGTCTGAGTCGGTCTGGAATGTTTCCAGAATCACAAGCATCGAAATGTCTAATGCTTACATACCTGCTCTGACCTTCTGCCGATGTGTGTTATTACAGCAAGCGTTGATCGCCGTGGGAAGTCCACCAGTCATGGATACAGATTGGGAGCGGAATATCGACGCCCTCATCACGAATGACGAAGACGTTCGGAGCAGACTGAGAGAATATTTCCATTATGGTTTGGAGGGAAATAAAACCGCCTTCAGAGCACTAGAGAGCTACCTGCAGGCGTCGTATCTTGGTATAGTTTCTCAGATCGCTGGAAGCGCCAATAGGGCTGGTGACTTCCTACTAGAGCTCTGCCCTGTTGCTCCTAACTTCGCATACGTTGGCCTTACTGCAAGCATCTCAAAATTGCAAGATCCTATATTCTCTAACAACAAGACATTACGGGAAATTGCTTCGCATGTTTTCGGTATCTTAGCAACACTCAAAGAATGTCCTAAAGACAAAGTCGAGAGGATGTTAGACTTATTCACAAAAAAGATTGAGTTTTGGCCTAAAGCTATTGGCGGCGAGGTCATACAGATCCACGGTGCGATCCTGTCTATTGCATACTTTCTGAGTAGATCCAAGGCTCGCCTCAATATCCAATCTAAGTTCAAAGATCTTAGTGCGACATTTGTGAGAACAACTCTCGATATTCTTCACGACAGTCGGGACAAGCTACTTATAGACGCAGCGAACGTTACGGTCTCGGAGTTGGCCTTGTTTGAGGTATTGACGCCGTCTGAGCTCCCGGAACCCCACAATGCTCGTTCCCTGGCGCAAAAGTTGATGGGAAGGGCCAAAGACGAAGACGAGAAAGCGATAACCGCCTTAGGTCATCTTGCTATGCAGATCAAAGAAGGAAGCCCTGCAGATGACGTTTTTGGCGATATAGTACAGAAACTATACGAGCTGCATACTGTTAGACAAGCAGAGGTACAGTTCGCAGTTGGTGCTGCTTTGAGCTGCGCTGCCATTGGGCGGCAGTCGAAGTCGCTTGTTGTATACTGCGATATACCTACAACCTTTGCAGGATCAGCCTTCCGAAATGATGGCCCAGGCTCCATCATGGACAGAGTGCTATCAGACTGCAAAACGACAAAACCGGCCTTGAGGCAGGCTTCGGTGATCTGGCTATTGTGCCTTGTGCAATACTGTGGCCATCTACAGCAGATCCAAGACCGACTAAGAGATTGCCAGGTTGCTTTCAAAGGCTTCCTCGCTGATCGGGATACACTTAATCAAGAATCTGCATCCCGAGGATTGACCCTGATATACGAGAAAGGTAACAGGGCGCTCAAAGACGACTTAATCAGAGATCTTGTTGGATCATTCACTGGAACCAATGCTGGCCTTGCAGGTAGTGTCTCTGGAGATACGGAGCTCTTCGACGCTGGAGCACTACCGACTGGTGAAGGTTCCATAACGACTTACAAAGATATCGTGAGTCTCGCGGCTGAAGTTGGCGATTCTAGTCTCGTATATCGTTTCATGTCGTTAGCTTCTAATAATGCCATATGGTCTAGTCGCGCTGCATTCGGGCGCTTCGGACTTAGCAATATATTGAGTGATGCCTCGACGGATGGCTACCTAGCTCAGAATCCAAAGCTATATCCAGCCCTCTTCAGGTATCGCTTCGATCCAAATACGAACGTGCGAACTTCGATGAACGACATATGGTCTGCTCTGGTCAAAGAGCCAGCGAAGACGATTGATACTAACTTCGACGCCATCATGAATGATTTACTCAAAAATATCCTGGGCAACGAATGGCGTACCCGACAAGCTAGTTGTGCAGCTATCGCCGACCTCGTTCAAGGGCGTCCGTTGGAGAAGTACGAGAAGTATTTGACTGAGATTTGGGAACTCACCTTCAAAGTTTGCGACGACATCAAAGAATCCGTCCGTACCGCGGCAATGGCCTTAGCGAGGGTCTTGACAGGAATACTAACGCGCGGCCTCGAGGCTGGAGAGTCCTCAGCACGAAGTGCAGATAAGATGCTCAAGCAGGTCTTGCCTTTCCTTCTCAGTCCATCCGGCTTAGAATCTGGTGCCCCAGAAGTCCAGGATTTCGCCCGAAAGACGCTTCTGAAAATCATTAAGAGTAGTAACGGGAAAACACTGCGCCCTTTCATTCCGGATCTTGTTGGCCGCTTGCTCGCGCTACTCAGCTCTATTGAGCCAGAAATGATCAACTACCTTCATCTCAATGCCGATAAGTATGGTCTGACAGCGCAAGAGCTTGATGATGCCCGTCTGAAGCACATCAGAGGATCGACAATGTTGGAAGCCATCGAAAGATGTCTTGATTTCCTCGATGAAAGCTCCATGCCGGAATTGCAGCAAAGTCTGGAAAATGCCATAAAGACAGTGGTTGGCCTTCCATCGAAAGTGGGATGTAGTCGCGTCCTCGTGTCTCTTTCTACCCGCCAGAACTTCATCTTCAAGAAGTATGCGGATCACTTCCTTCCTCTTGCTCGCAAACAAGTATTCGACCGCAACGACACCATCTCCTCATCCTATGCCGCAGCATGTGGGTACCTCGCAAGACTCGCCACCGATGATGCACTCTTGAAGCTTCTAGAGTATTGTCGTAAGCTGTACTTCGACTCGGACGATGACCGGCAGCGAGTGATTGCTGGAGACATTGTGTATTCAATTTCCAAATATGCGACAGACCGATTTAACTCGCTTGCTAGCGACGTCCTGCCTTTTGTGTTCATTGCGAAACACGACACATTTGATCGCGCGAAGAGTTTGTTTGAGGACACCTGGAGCGAAAATGTGGGGGGTTCGCGTACGGTACTGCTGTATTTGAGGGAAATTGTCGATCTAGCATCGCAGTACCTGGATTCTGCACGCTGGTCAGTCAAACATACTTCAGCTTTCGCAATAGCGGATGCAGTAACGTCATGTGGGAGCACCATTGATGAAGCAAATGCAAAGGTCTTATGGCCAGCACTTGAGAAAGCGCTGTCTGGCAA
Source organism: Cladonia macilenta KoLRI003786 (assembly GCA_000444155.1). Classification (NCBI taxonomy): domain Eukaryota; kingdom Fungi; phylum Ascomycota; class Lecanoromycetes; order Lecanorales; family Cladoniaceae; genus Cladonia; species Cladonia macilenta. The sequence continues at coordinate 1,586,105 of KE598559.1, forward strand.
GACCTGGGAAGGCAAGGAGACTGTTTTGAGAGGCTTGATCCGGTTATTAAAGAGCAGCACCTTCTGGGCCGACGATCCAAAGGTGGCAGAGCAGGTTGAGAAGATTGTGCTGCGTGAAAGTAAAAGAAACAATTCCGCTTACCGCCAACATGCACTCGAGTGTCTGGGAGATTTTGCAGAGCTACGAGAGACGGTGGACATGTATCCGCAGGTTTATGGAATCATCAAGCCAGTCGTTGCGGAGTCTTTGGAGGAGTCGGACGAGATGGATGTCGATTCACAGTCAGGCGGCCCATCTTCGAACTTGGTCAAGGAATCAACCTTAGTCAATGCAGTGAGGGCGTTACTGAAGTCCATCAATCCTCAAAAAGCAGGGAATTTGAACTCATATCTAGCACAAACGCTTGAGCTTATCAATCGAGTGAGAGCTGCAGCTGCAAGCAGGAACACGCTTAATGCAATATATGATGGGGAGATGGCTCTCTTTGAAAGACTCAGCAAATACCTAGAATCATCACCAGTAGCGACGCTTGAGGCCATTCTAAGTGACTATACACTGCAGATTTTCGCTTCTCCGGACTCAGTGGAACAAACACGGCTCAAGGCAGCAGAAACTGTCAATGCTATAGCTCCTATAGCGCGGAGAAGTGATCATCTGAAGTCGATACTCATTGAAAGACTTGCGGAGGCACAGGGGCAAGAACGTTCATCAGCTGTCCAACAAAGCCTAGACCGAGCAAGAAAGTTACTATGAATTTAATATAGATAGTAGACACCTACTGATAACATCCTGCTTTGGAACCTTGCAATAAYAGTCAAGCGGGGTTTAGAACCGCAAGATATGAGTACCATGCTGCTCAATCAACGCTCGACAAGCGGTTCTATTGTGGACCCAGCTCTGTTAATGGGACGTCTACTATTCAAAGACGTTCTACAATTCTCATTCTCTTGCAAGAACAGCTCATTTTTCGGCTTGACCAAGCGCAACATTCAGGTGTGGCGATCGATTTCCCCTGTCCCTTCTTAGATTGCCCGATATAGCGCTCGTAAGGGCCAACATCATTCGGACACCCCGTCCATCTGATCTTCAGAACGTGGGGAAAGAAGGAAGCTATGGGGCCGGGGATCAACTCGCACCCTTCTTGTTCTCACCATTGATTGAAGCTACGGACTCGGGCTCTCTAAGTGCAGAGCCCGACTCCGCTATGCACTGTTACGCAAGTTCTTCGAGAATCGTAGTCCTTCTGCTCCAGCCGAGATATAATTAGAAAAGAAAGTTGGTATTGCCTATGCCTTTTTGTGAAGCTGTCATCAAGAGAGCGGTGTTGCGGGGTCTTCGGGTTCTCCGAGGCATAAATGAAAGCCGCAATTCAGTATCGGTCTTTGATGATGGAGATGAGTGTCTTACGATGGGAACCGGATTGTCGGAGACGGCATGGCGACAGACGGATTGACCCTGACGGTGTGGACCGCCGCGCAAGTACTAGCCCCCGCAGGAGTCCAGAGGAGGGGTTAAGGTATAAGCTTAAAGCACGAGCACGCACTATTAAACACTATTGAACGCTCGGGTTGGGTTAGTGAAAAGACATAATAGATTAAATGTGAGAGACTTACGCCGTACTATATTCGGAGCCTTGGATTGTGTAAGATTACTATTTTGAAGCCTGACAATAATCTCCGCATGGGAGGCACATACGCTGTAGACCGGTCCGACATATTTCAGAGTGTCCAGGCTGCAGAAGAGCACAGTGATTGGAAGGGCGACAAGGAGGGTAACATCGGCTTGAGTGTTGCAGTAATATCATTACGACGATGCTGCTTATCTTCCAAACAAAGCAATAAGAGGACTCCTCCAGGGAGCATTCTTCAGTCAGCCTACTACACGATCTTTACCATGTACGTCAATCTAAACATGCAAGAGATGCTGCCGATCTGATATTTTCTGATATTGATTGGCGCTTGCCATTTACACTGGATCTGCCAAGCCTAGATGCTGGCAATTTGGAGCGAGGGAAGGCCGCTATTGGGCAGTCTCCCCCCCCGGAAGGTCCCCGGGATTAGATAGGACCTAACAGTCCCGGCCCAGGCGGCCACGCGTGCCTAAGCTAAGGTAACCCTACTTGCCACTGGGAACCCCCCCTTTAGTTGTACTCTAGGCCCCTGTACACCTAAGCCTAGTCACTGTTGACTGCCACACCTAACGGTGTATGGCTGGTGCATGAATCGTCTGCCCCAGTCCACTGGATTTCCACATGGCACTACTCTTACCTTGCGTGACAATGTATGCAAATTCTTCAGCGTGTCATAAGACAAGCCTTGCAGTCTCTAAAACATCGAAAAGAGGCGTAGTTACATCCCTCAACGGTATCAAACTACGTTTCATCATTCCAGAACAGTTATTCTGACTTTTCTTGTACATGTCATTGCGACCCTGCCTTTGACGATATTAAATATTATTGCCCCCTCCACCCTCAATCATCTCAATATACCTTTCCATAACCTGCCTCTTTCCAACCGCCCACTTACCTACATAATATATAATCCAACATCTTACCTGCAGTCTACCCTGACACTATGGACTAGCAGACGACTATTTCGCCGTGAAACGCCTTACCTTAACTATAAATTGTTTAGGTATATTGAGCTTTGGTTGGCTCCTGCCGAACGAGCGGGCACACTAACGATAACGGCAAAGACTGTGAGTATTCTCGCTTTAGAATCAGCCGTATCACAAGTGTTTGTTTCACAACCCTTCCGAATGATGGCGCACCCAGGACAATGGAAGTTTTGAGATTCTATTATGGGTAAAAAACGGTATATACCGCATTGTGACCACGAGGTGGAAGCAAAGGCTGCTGGAATCCTCTGTTGCTTCCTTGAACATACCATTCATAATTGACAAAATCCACATTCCTGACGTGTTTTATTTCAGAAGATAAGACTGTGCCCAGACATACCGGTGTTCTTGCCTTGTGGGGTCCGTTGCTTACGAAATCACGATATATATTGCTACCGGACTCAATCGGCCTTTTGACCCTACGGACTTCCAGCTGGCCTGGAGGCTTTTCCAAAATCGTTGTATTCTAGCTAGCCAGGATCAGAATCGAAGAGGAAACCAATGACTGCTGCAGTCCTCCTAATGCAGAACCCTTACAGCGATGTTTCCATACCAAGGCCAAAGAAGGTCCCCAAGAGCGTCAAGGCACAATTGCCCACCATCGCCCCAAGATACCAACTGTTATCCGAGCCAGATGCCGACAATGCTGACCCAAAGACTAATGTGGCTGTGAATGTTCCTCGGACTAGATTACCGCCGAGGTCGAGGTTCGGATGCTGGTGAGTCTTGCCTTCCGTTCAATCAGCCATGAGCATGAGATTTATTAATCGTACCTAGGACATGTCGGGTAGCTATATATTATATGCTGAATGATCGAATATTCACATACTGACTTGCTCGTAGACACGCAAAGTCAAGTTGGTTGCCCGTCTAATGTTTTCCAAAACTTCTGAGCTTTCACTTATCTTCATCTTATAGATGCGATGAAGCCAGGCCCGAATGTACTGTAAGTGTTATGACGTGGCTTTACGTGGTTTCTATGCAGAGAATATGAATCACTGATTTGACTAATCCATCCAGCCGTGTTCTCGTTTGGGACATCCATGCGACTACAACCCTCGACTATCGTTTAAAGATGATACTCCTCGAGTTTTGGAGAAGATGTCAGGGGCCACCAAATCGGGTGGCCCTGTCTGGGACCGTATGTCATCCTCTTGCGGTCTCTCAGGGAGCCGGACTCAAAAGTAACAGGATCTGCGAGAAGGCTCTTCAAGCGACAACGAATGAACGAACATGATGACTTGTTACCCCAATTCTCTGGCCTAACCAACGACGAAGACAGAGAGAGAAAAGCCGAATTTCATAAACCGGGCACTTTCCTTCTGATTGTGAATCCGGCGAGCTTTGTAGATTACGAGGAGTACAAGGACGCCCAAGACTCCACCAAGGACGCTTCGACGCGGGCATCTGCAAGTGTGCGCAGTGACCAACTCGGTATCGAAAATACAGTCAGCAAGGATGACCATAGTGCTGGATACCAAGAAGAAGTTCCTGGTGACCCTAATAGTGTTATTCTAAAAGTTTTTGAAGACGATGCCCCCAAAACGCTCTCACCAGAGAGCCCAGATAAACGTCGAGCTTCGAGCACACCGTCTCTCTCAATAATATCCACCGTCTCTACGCAACGATCCGATTTTTTCCGTTTCTCTTATGACAACACGCCATTGATGAGGGTAGCAAATAAAGATGGGCGGGACCATCCACTAATTTATTATTATAAGAGCTACGTATATCGGCATCTTGCTCAGGTCCATCGAGACTCATTGGGAACAACTACGGAAACAGGGTCTCTATCAGCGCCCGACGTCTTCGAAAGACAGGCTGCTATTTTTGAACCTGTATGTCCTCCCCCTTTGTAATACATATCTTGCACCTAGTGCGACCCAATTGCACTACTGTTCCAGAAACTCTTCAGCAAGAGTTACTTCGACTGACACGTCTACCCAGCTCTATCACGCCTTAATGGCATTTTCTGCCCTCAGCATGTCCTACAAAAGTGGTATTCCAAACCTCGACGCTCTCCAGCATTACCAAAAAGCCCTCCCCTCCCTCCAAGCCAGTCTCCGAACCGAAGCCGACTTAACGTCCGACGGCGTCTTCCTAACTCACTTCATCCTTCTCCTTTATGAAATCTCCGCCGGTGAGCCCCGCGGCCTCTCCCTCTGGGCCCAACATATCGACCAACTTCGCCGCATCACCCTCCTACGCCATCAGATCTACGGCTGCGAACCCTATCCCTTCATCGTCTGGTGGGTCGCAAGCATAGACACGCACGTCGTCCTCTCAGGCATGGGCAATGGCGAGTTCATCGAAACCATGCTTAGCCACAACCTCCTCTCTTCAGACGAGGAACCGCAGAATACCTATTCAATCTACGATCAACCTTCCACCGGTGCCTTAAGCCCACAACATTCTTCTGAAGCGTTGCCGAGTGCACTTGCTTTTCACAGACGCATATGTATCTTAGCGGCCGAGTTGGCATTATTGGCGAGAGACCTTAGGGCAGAGGAGAGGGCTACTTCACACAGCCGAAGTCCAGGGTGTAACAGGAGGTGGCAGGAAAGGATTGGCGTGCTGCAAGACACGCTGAGAAGGACGTGGAATGTCCAAATGCCGCTCAGTGTTGCCAATGGCTATTGCAATCAAGTCTTACCGGTTGGGGCAAGGGGAATTTTCGAGCATGTAAGTCACTCTCTCGTTATCAATCCAGAAATCAGATCACACCAGCTTCCGTCCTAACACCAAGCATTTCTGTTCCATCCTACTTCGCAATAGTACACATACTAACCTCTCCACCTCTCAGTCCTTTGCCCTCTACCGCGCCCTCCTCATCTACTCCCACACCTCCATGTACGCCACCCAACTCACCACCTCCCCCCCCTTCAACCACGAAGTCTTCCAATGTTCCGGCGAAATCCTCCGCCTAGCGCGCGAAATCGTCTCCAACAACCACCTCGAGCGAAAATTCATCGTTTTCCCTCTCTTCCTAGCGGGCTTCGTTGCACGCCGAGAAGAAGAGAGAAGTGAGATTTTAGCGCTGGTGAGGCGGATGGAGGAGGATAGCGTGGGGAGGAATTTGGTGGCTGTGAGACAGTTGTTGGAGATTGTGTATGAGAGGCAGGGGGAGAGGAGGGATGGGGTTGATTGGGTGGGGTTGATTGGGGAGTTGGGGTTGCAGGTTGTTAATTGTCGGCTTTGATGGATTGTATGAGTATAGAGAGGGTTTAATGATACTTATTTGGTTAATAGTATGTGTATAGGCATTATTTCAGGCGATGATAGAGCGATGATTGGATGGATTGATGATTGGCATTGAATTGGCGAGGGTAAGCTTTTGGTCTCACAAGCTGGGCCGAAAAGGAGGTTTATCGAAAGCTATATATGTTATATTCTATATCGGAGGAAGTTAGATGTCATCGAATTCATCCTGCATGAAAGTCACAAGAAGGATGGATGGCTTCAACTCATTAACTTCCTAAAATATAAAACTCCGCTTTCAACCAATCTTTATCTAACAACCACCTTTACTTCTTCCCCCTGTTTGGAATGCTAATCACACGTCGACCCGATATATACATCGAGCCCCCATTCATCCTCTACTACCAAAACTCCCACCTCCAGGTCTACAAGCAATGCATCACATCCCCCCTCCTACCCACACTCTCCTCCAGAACCTCACGCTCCATACTAAACCACCCAACTTGTTTCTCAGAAATGCACTAGGTTTAAGAAAAGGCGAACGCAATGTGTTTACTAGTAGCTTGAATCAACTCAAATGAGGGAGGTAGGCTAAAGCGCTTCTGATACAGAGTCGAAAATGGGGTATTGAGGCTGAAACGATCGCACGTGGGTGGAGGAGGCTAGGTAGGTAGTATACCTTCCATATATATGGGGGTTTTCTCTGAGCAGGATATTTCTCCCTCTGGGATGGGAGGTCATGTGGCCATGGGCGTTAGACATAGACGTCTTTTATTCATACCTTGCTCTATACGGTAGCCATCTTAGCATATCGTCAATCCATACCCATATCAAATTCCCTCCCCCCCGTCCCATTCCTCCCCCCACCCATTCCCCTCCCTCCACCACCACCAGCCCCAGCACCATTAACCCTCCCCTCCAACTCCCTCAACTCCCTCTCCCTCTCCCCCGCCATCTTAATCCTCTCACTCCTCACAACCTCCAACACCGCATTCAAACTCCCCCTCCACGTATCCAACCGCCCCTGCACCTCCGTCCACTGCTTCTCCCCAAAAACCCGATACGTACTCCTATGAATCAAGAACGTCTGGTTCAATTGTGATAATTTCCCTTCTACTAAACCGGCTCGTATCACGTCGATGACCCACATCTCTACATCTTCTGCTGGTACCTGTAATGCTCTCGCTATATGCGCGTATGGTAGACTGCGACTGGGCGTGCTAGCTGCTAAACTTGCTAGTGTTAGCAGCCGCATTTTCCGGTATAAGATGTCGGCATTGAGCCCCGAGTCGGAGAGGAAGGATTCGTGCGATTCGAGGAAGTCGTTGTAGTCGTCTAGGGTGTCGGCGTTGAAGATTTCGAGGAGCTCGTACCAGTCCGGGTCGGATTTGCGGAGTGCTTGGATAGGGTCTGAGGCGGTGAGGTCCTGGAAATCGAAGTGGGAAGGGTGCATGAGCGCGGCTTTGAGGGCGCGGATGGCGAGGGAGTGGGAGTCTTGCGTGGAGACTTCGTCTAAGGGGATAGTGCGCAGAGCGCGGAGGAGGTAGAGGTAGGATTCAGAGTCTTCGCCGGCATCGGCGGCGACGTGGGAGATTTCGAGGAAGAGTTTGCGTTGGTCTTCTTCGTCTGTTTCCCAGGCGGCGAGCCAGGCGTCGAGGTTTTTGAGCTGGGGGCGGAGGAGGTCGAAGGTGGAGGAGGTGCGGACGACGCGGAGGACGGCGAGGAAGACGTGGTAGCGGACATCGGAGGTGGGGGGGAGGATGTTGAAGATTGTGGTTAGGATGGAGAGGGCGAGGCCGGGGCCGTTGTTGGGGGATGATTTTATGGGGTTGGAGAGGTTCTGGCAGATGCGGGGGAGGAATTTGTTGAGGTTGCTGGATTGGCGGACTAGGTGGACGAGGAGGTTGTAGGCTGCTATGAATTCTATATCTATGCTTCAGCAAGAGTTTCGGACAAGTGTGATTGACCGTCTTCATCCGAACCTTTTTCTGGAGCAGAGTTGAGTGCATCGCTGGCTGCGACCAGCTTCTTGAGTACCTCATCTTTCTGCCCTTTCTCTAGTAGAGGCGTGATTTCTGCTTGTGTGTTGGCGCTATCAGGAGACAGCTTTTTCTGGACCTCATCAATGTAGTGAGCAAGCTCATCAGCTAACTCATCAAATGATCCTTCGATCAGCAGTGTATTTGAAGGCCCTGGCATCTTGGTGGGCGCTGTTTGTTTTGCAGTGGAGGAGCTTGGCCGGGATTTCTTTGTGCGCGAACTCTTGGCATTCGTTACGTGTGAACGAGATTACCTACAGTACTGTATATACGATCTATATGCTATGATTATCTTGGTCCTAGATATGAACCTGAGTTGGATCGAGTAGTACAAGCTACGGTAATCATGATCCATGGTTAAGTATCKTAGGAACTGCTTCGTCTGCATTATGTAGTGGGTGCTGCATACCTTACATTGGGATGGTACATTGGAGTTAAAAAGTCCCCTCCTGATCGCAAGGTCAATGTGGTTATCACTCTCCCCAATTTAAACTGAATTCAATCCAAAACTCTCCCGGCAACACTAGCCGTGCTCCTATCCTTTGTCTGTACCTTCTTTAAACCGGTTCCCTTCTTGATATCTCCCAACAAGCCACCTATGTTCGGAACGCCTCCTGGCGGTCCCGCTGGCGCCGCACCTGGCCCTCCAGGCGGGGCTGGTGGAGGAGCAGGCGGTGCACCTGGCATTCCCGGTGGTGGAGGAGGTGGTGGTGCTGGTGGAGCGCCGAAGCCTGGCATGGGCGGTGGAGGTGGTGCACTCGAGCTCGGCATCGGTGGCGGAGGTGGAGCGCTTGAGCTCGGCATAGGTGGTGGAGGCGGCGGTGCTGCAGCAGGTGATTCCTCGTCATCGAAACTCCCGGGCATTGAGCGTGCTGGTGGCGGTGGTGACATAGCTGCTCCAGTGCTTGGTGTCGGTGGCGCTGGACTTGTTGGAGTTTCAGGCTTCTTGTCGTCCATGGCAGACAGGGGCCTGGGTGGTGCCATTGTGCCAAATAACATCGATGCAAGCTGTTTGGCACTACCACCAGTAGGTTTGTCTGTGTCATCCTCGTCGTCAGATGAGGTGGAATCGACAACAGACCATTCGTCTTCTTCTGGCCGAACACGAGATGGCCTGTTTCCTGTTGGAGTAGATGCCAGCGGAGGTAGGGCTTGTGATTTTGCAGCCTCTTGCTGCTGGGTAAGGCGATGGAATGGATTAGTAGATTCAGCAGTGGGATTTGGCGACGTGACAGATGGGACCGCGGGTGCTGGTGGCTCATTCAATTGACTCATCTTCTTGAAGAATGGGTTCTTCGTATCTGCGCCATATGAAGAAGAGGGGGCTAGTGCCGGGGGTGGTGGAGCTGTCGGTGCCGAAGGCGGACTCTGTACTGGAGCAGGTGGTGGACTTGTAGGAGGTTCAGACGCCGCAGGTGTTGTTATCGACGGCGTAGAGGTTTCCGGTGGCTGCGTGCTGCCATCCCTGGATAAAACCTGGCTGTTCGTGGGCGTTGTTTCTTGTGGCGTATTCTCTTGAGGCCCTTCATCGTCAGACGAGTCTTCGTCCCCCAGACTCTCCAGCTGCAGTTGCAACAGTCTCTCCCTCTCCTTTGCAGCCTCAAGCTCAGCTCGCTGAGCTGCAAGCCTGGCTTCCTTTTCCTTTGCCTCTTTCTCTGCAGCTTGCTTCCTGCGCTTCTCTTCCTGTTTCTTCACTTTACCTTGCTTGACCTGTTCTTCAAGTGCCTTGAGTCGTGCTTGTGCTGCTTCCCGCTCTTTGGCAAGTTCATCTTCCTGGCGTCGGGCTTCGTCCCTGGATTGTCTCGTTAGCTTGCTCTGGGTCCAAATGGGCGATGCTACTTACTGCATATTCCTAGTCTGGGTTTCTTGAATACGCTGCTGATCTTTGATTGCTTGTTCCTTTCCTTGCTGCTCAGCCTCCGCTTTCATCGCTTCTTCTTCGTCCTTCCTCTTAGCTTCAGCTCGTTGTGCAGTGCTGTCTGCCCTGTTCTTACGTGTCGGTGGTGGAGGCGGTTTCTTAGCGGGCTTGCTGACTTCTGGTACAGACGGTTGCTCTTCGGCAAGTCGTCGCTGTCTTTCTTCTTCTCGCCTGGCATCCTCTGCTTCGGCTTGACGTACACGATCTTGACGTTCTTTGGCTTCACGTTCTTGGCGCTGCTGAGCTGTTTCACCAGATTTAGTTGGTGCCTTGAGGCCTAGGGCTGCTAGTCGTTCGGCCATGCGTTGTTCTGCTTGTTGCTTAATGAAGGCTGCCCGGTCTTCAGCGGTCTTGTAAGACGAGTAAGAACCACCACCAGCTGGCGCTGCGGCTGGTTTTGGCGACTCGGTCTTCCTGTCGTTACGGGTTGGGGTAAGATCACGGGAGGTGTCGCGGACCGTCTCGTCCCCACGACCTCTTTTAGTGCTGCATCACGTTAGCATATTTCAAAAAGATTGATATGATCTGTTCACTCACTCTTCGCGGCGGACTTTGGCACTTCGGCTGCTCCGTTGCAGGTCAAAGATGAAGTCCCGCACCTCGTCTTCAACACCCAGACCGTCCTCCCAACGGCGTCTTTCGTGTTCACTGGTCGAATCCTCGCTGCCTTGCGCCAAAGTATCCTCCAGACCTCGAGAGAACTCTCGCACACTATCTTCGACATCCTTAATCATACGCTCATTGTTCTCCCTTTCAGCTTTAGCTTTCGAATTCTCCTCTTCTAAGCGTCTTGCCGCGGCGCCGGGATCGTCCCCACCAGCTGGAGCTGCTTTGCCCGTCAAGGCTGCAGAACGCTGTTGCATCATAGCTTTAGCACGGGCCTTAAGTCTGTCGGCTTCAGTGACTGCTCCACCTGGTCCGGTACCTACGACCGTTGAGGCGCTGCCTGGATGTGCTTTCGCATCCCTTAGGCGGAACAATTCAATCTTGGCATCAGTGATACTACGTTCAGTCTTTCTAACTTGGGAGGCAAGCTCCGGTAGACGGTCAGTCAGTCTTTGTAGCTGACGCTTGAGAGCTCTGCGTTCGGCGCCAGAATCGACCTCCCGTAAGCTTGCTTTGGGATGGCTATCTATATCTTCCTGAATCCTCCGAATCCGTCGGTAGAGATCTTCAGCGTCCCGTCGATCCCTGCGGTCGAGAGCGTCGTCTTCCTCTGCAGCGTTCTCGTCTTTGAAGTCTATAGCATTCAACAAAACTTGCTTCTCTCGAATTTTCTTGCGTAATTGTTCGGTTGACAATTCATCACTGGATCGCTCAGAAGACGGCGAAGTCGATTGAGCAGGTGACGGTGTTCGCCCTCCTCCACCAACCCTCCGCCGAGCACTTGATCTATATCCTATATCATCATCGTTATTTCGGAATATTGTGGCATCTTTACGATTGGGAGTTATGCCATTGGAGTCCGTGCGAAAAGAGTGTTTCTTGAGGTAGCTCACGCCAGTCTTCTGTGGCTGGAGGAATGATCCGGTATTCTTTCTTGTCTCAGCGTCTTGAGAAAGCAGAGACTTGACAGTATCGATTGAGTTCGTAAAATTCCTAGTGGAGGGAGGAACAAGTTCAGGGGGAAGCTGGTTTGGCACAGGGTAACCATTCAGCTTTCTATATATCAGATGCATAGCCACGGCGAACTCGTCCATATCAAGCCTGCCCTTGTTTCCCGGGTCGGATAAAGTCCAGATTTTCTCAAGGTCGGTCTTGGGAAGTCCACTTTGGCCCATAACCTCAAGCGCAACGTCGCCACCAATAAAGCCTTTATTGAACCCATCCCAAGCCTTGAAAAGCTGATCATATATCTTTTTCTCGTCCTTAGTCACAGCCCAGGGCACCGTAGCTGTTCCTGACAGACCTGTCGTTGTGTAGCCTCCTTCACGACCTGGCTGGGGCATCATCCGCTGCTGTAAAGCATCTATGTTCGGCAAGCCCGAAGCGGGAGCATTGACTAGACCCCACTGTCCTGGAATACCTGTCGGTTGGGCGTTTAAAGGCATCGGTGGCTGAATCCCCGTTTGTGATGGAGATAGATTTGATCCATAGCTTGAGGGCATTGGCGGCATAGGAGGTCTAGGCCCCTGGTAACCGGTAGCCTGCGGATTCTGCTGGAAGCCGATCTGTTGTGGCTGAAAACCAGTAGGTTGTGGCGCAAAGCCTTGCGGTTGCTGATTCCCGAATCCCGTAGGCTGTGGTGGGATATACTGCGCTGCAAATCCCGTCGGCTGAGTGGCAATTTGGGACAACAATTGGCTGTTCGAGGCTTGTGGTTGAGGCTGCTGGATACTAGGACCAGAGCTCGCGGATGATGCGGAATTGAAGTTTGGCGCATTCGTATGCGGAGGTGCTACAGGACGATCGTCCGGTATACCGAAGGAAATGATATCGACCATACTAGACACTTCATTCGCTATCCTCTCTGGTAAGGCGGGTGGGAGATCTTTTCCAACAAGCTTCAAATTGCACAGGTACATGGCCAGAGCGAACTCTGGGAATAGAAGCCGCCCAGATTTGGTGGTATCCGATAGAGTCCTACTCAAAGTCAAATTTTATAACTTAGAAGTTTCTCCATAGATCATACCATATCTGCATAAGATCAGTCCCCGGAAGCTTCGATCGAATTAGCAGGTCCTTGACCTTCTCCCCTTATGACTCGTCAGCTTCGGCCAGCCGAATAGCAATGAGTCTATTACCGTCTAGAGCTTGTCCGTCTCCAACTGCAGACTTGAAAAGCTGCTCAAACTTCGCTTGATCCGTGGCCGTTAAGAACGACAGGCGTATCTTGGGTATCTTTGTAGTTGAGGCTGTGGCCTTGGGTGTTGGTGCTTGTTGTGAAGGGGTCGAGGCGAATGATTGGGCTATCTGGGAAGAGGTTTGTCCGGTCTTTTGCGGAAGGACAGGCTGCTGTGGAGGCTGTCCAGTTTGGAAAGCTTGTTGCTGAGGCGGCTGGTTTTGGGGCGGGAATCCTGTGTATTGAGGCTGTTGCTGTGGAGCTTGGAAGCTCTGATGGGGGGCTTGCCCTGGATAGCCTGTGTATTGTTGTTGCAGAGGAGCTCCTGCAAAGCCAGTAGGCTGAGGTGCAAAGGCGTTTGGCTGTTGTTGCTGTGGTACGGGCTGGGAAAAGGAGGACTGCCCATATTGAGGAGGGCCCGGACGGGCACTATTCCCTCCCAGATAGGCGTTTGAATTTGAATACATTTGAAGGCAACGAAGAGACACAGAAGGAAAAATGTTCTTGAGCCAAAGCTTGAAGCTTCCAAGTTCAGGGTTACGACGCGCGAAGGCACTACGGAGATAGTACTAAAAGTAGGCCGTAGGGCTGACATGTGCCTACTAGGTAGAGGACTCTCGGCCGTAATAAGGTCCACCTACAACGTGTGTTAGAAGTCACATTCATTATATAGAAGGGATAGATGAACAGATGGACTTGATTATTTGGTCAATGTATTTCTGTTCAATCTCCAGATCAAGACCGCCAACGCCAAACTATCCCAAATGCATCCTACCAATGCACCCTGCTATGCTAGAGATAATRGCAGATAAACGTCCCCAGTCATCTTCTATTGGTCTTCCGCCAATTCACCTTACAGGTCCCTTGCCTTTGTCGCCCTTATCATCCGCCTTACCTCCGTCGCCTACCATCTTTCTCAATTCCCACTCTTTGGTGAATTCGCGGCTCAGTATGCTAAGGTCGCTGACAAGTTCCTTGCATGATTGCATCAGAGCGGCTTTAGGTGTGAGTGATCCATCTGTCTGTATCCGGAGGATGAATTCACTGGCAAATCGCACAATTTTAGCTTCCATAGCCTTCTCAGTGTCAATYCACGAACGTAGACTTACTTAACAAGTGGATGAGGAACTTTGTAACCGGCGAAAGTAACGTGCGGTGACTTTAGAAGCTGGGATCGTAGTAGATTGCCAAGAGTGTGGTCCTCTTTGTTGAAGGTGAAAATAGAAGATGAGGGTATACCTGTTAGTATTTTCTGTCAGTATTTCGATTTGTGAAAAGTGTTGTTCGAGCACTTCAAAAGTCATAGTCATTACTCACGGGTATCTGGCTCCTCCGTAACCTTCTTCTCGCCATCACCTAGTAAGAACGCATCGAACCTGGAAGGAACGTTATCCTCTGCATTAATACGCTGTCCTCGTTCTGTGTTTGGGTTGCCGATGTTGATATTCATCGTGCCAATTAAAGAGCCACCGGGAGGGGGGCGCTGCATATGTGCAGCTGCAGAAGTCACCGTAGCACGATTCAGAGAAGGTTTCGCCACAAGTCGATGCACGGTATCAATATTTGGAGCGAGATACTCGGCTGGTCGGACAGGACTCAAGGCCCCGTGAGAGTGAGACCGAGACCTCGTGCCAAACGAACTACCCCAGTCTGTGGACCGAGCGTATGATTCTGATGACGGTCGAGGCATGACTTGCAGGTGGTCTTTATTTTGGCTAAGAGTGAAGGAAGAACACTCGGGTGCAGCGTGCAAGACTAAGTTGGGAGGAAAGGGAAGGTATAAATGGAAGGATGGGCAGGGAAGGAAGGAGTGAATGTTTGTAGCACATCATCACCATCTTCCGATGACTGCAACAGTGATTCACTTATACCAAACATCCTTGTGGGACTTTGCTCTTTTGGGCGTTCAGACACATATGAGGTCTTAGAGTGTAGTGAGACTTCTAGCATCATGGCTCATGCACCCCAGATTTACTAATCGCATCAAAACCCAAAAGTGTCGTAGTGGGTTTGTGAGCTACATGAAATCCTACTGACCTGTCTGGAGCATTCATTGTTCTGGCATTTGCTTCTCGTTATTAGGTGGTTTAACAACAGTGTTCTTTTTTTGGGCGATACGTTTTCTCAATCTATATCCAATATATCTCCAATAAAGAAACAATATGACAGAGCTCTCTAAGCAAAACAAGTGGTTATGATGTCGAAATATTAAAATTGTTGATGAAGCTGAGTTACAGTTATTATGATAGAGTTCGCACAAAAGACACCTGTGCCAAGCATGCCCAGTACTTGATTGGCCGCATCAGTGCTTAGCTCATCTTTGAGTAACCTGCTCTCGCCACAATGATTAGGAATGAACACCGTGACAGTACCTTAGTATTGGATCAAAAGGAGTCGGTATGAACACACTAGCCTGTAGCGTCTATTACGTTTATATTATATCTATATACAATTAATGAACCTCCAGCGCCATCGCCAAAACAAGCGTCTCTATTGCGATACAATGCAAACATATACAACCTCATGTCTTGATTGCTCTTTCTCTTCGCTCCCATTGCACGACCGCAGGATTCAAAGGCCTAGAGAATAAGGAAGAGTAGTCCGTCTCCACTACCCCTTGCTTTCCTTCAAGATTCCTAAGCCGAAATTGGCGTACCATCATAGCTGTGATAGTACCCAATTGCACGTAGGCAAACGCCTCGCCAATGCATCTATGTCTTCCGGCACCGAACGGCAGATACGGACTCCCAGCTCCTTTACTGACGAGACCATATCCGTAATCTACCTTTTCATCGTCGTCTATTTCTTGATTTGTACCATGCAACGGAGATCCTTGGTCCCACCGGTGTGGCTCCCAAAGATCTGGTTCAGGAAAATGAGCATCGCTTTTTGAGGTAACGCCAGGCGCGGCAAGGAGGACATGTGAGGTAGGGATTGTATATGGTGTGCCTTCAATAGTCATTGGACTGGTTACTTTGCGCATTATGGAATGAATCGGAGCGTGTATTCGAAGTGTCTCCCTAACGACTTGGGCATTGAGAGGCAGTCGCTGAAGGACATCGTAAGTGAGTGGTGGAAGATCCTCCCCAAGTATAGACTTTTGTTCCTCGTAAAGCTCATCCATGATCTCTGGACGTGTGGCCAGACGGAGCAGGATCCAAGCAATAGTACTTGAGGACGAATGCTGGCCGGCCATAAGGAGAGCAATCATCATATGAGCGACTTCATTGTCTGGAACAGGAGTGCCATCTTTATACACGGATGACATAAGATTCCAGATCATATCGTCGGCATCACGCTGAGCACCTCCTGCGCGCCGAGCCTTGATTATATCCATATAAGTCTGTGCCATTTTGTTCTGTGCGTAATCGCGTTTGCGGTTATGGGGTAGAGGCGCCCAAGGCAGCATGAAATTGATTGGAGAAAACCCCATGTCAAGATCGTGGTACAACTCTGCGAAACTGGAATCGAATTTGGACCGAACCTCTTTACCCTGGAGCGAGCGAGAAGCAGTATAGATAGTCATTTCGGCCATAACAGCAGGGACGTTAAATGTGCCTCTGAAACCCCGAAAGACAGGGGAGCGAGCGATAAAATCTTCGACCTCCTGGCTAATGAGAGGGACATAGGATCTGAGAGCGTCCGAAGTAAGGCCAAATTTGACCAACTTGTATGCATGTCAGCATCTGCAGCCAATTGATACTGGATCTCATTCACCTTCTTCTGCTCCATAAGCTTCGAGTTTGGGCAGTCATATACCACGTCCTTCCCAAACACTGGGGTGGTGAGCGGGCTGTAGATTTCCTCCGCGTTCAGGTCTTTGTGCTTTCCATTGAGTATGAAGTCATTTCCCTTCACCCCCAAGCATACAGTCGTCTTCGACCCGAGGAGTATGAAGGTGAAGACGTCGCCATACTGCAATTGAAGTCAGCGTGGCGTTGAAAATCAATGGGGCGCAAGCACTCAATGTACCTTTTCTCGACAACTGAAAAAGAATTTGTAAGGATCAATTCCGTAGGAAACGGTACTTCCGAAGAAAGGCACCCAGTGGAAAACGACAGGAGGCTCATTGGGGTTCTTGAATGTAAGTTGGTTGAGAACATTGAGTATGATAGAAAACGCAATGAGCGAAAGAAGGCCTGCAAGACAAGCGAGGACGGTCGATTTGTTGGACAGCACGCGCAAAGGCTCGACGATAAATGTGAGGACGCCCATGATCTGGAATGAGTGACTATAGATCTGGGTCTATCATGAAATCTTAGGTACCGCAAGTGGAGCAATCGCAATTGTTGACGGTTGCGATCCCCTGGCGGGCAAAAAATTCCAAGCTAGCGCCACACTCCGCGTCTTAAACAGAGACCCGGGCCGGGATATTGAATCTTCACGCCACGGCCGGTTAAGCCAATCAGAGGGTGCAATTTCCGCTTTTTGAGAAACACCATGTTTGGTAGACTACAAGGCTGTAGGGCGAACGTCAGGTACTGGAGAGGCTTGGGTTTCGAATTAATTGCTCAGCCCGTACTCGGATACTTCTAATAGAAGGCCAGCAGGTTATGCTCTTTAAAAAGACCGCCCTTTACCTGTGGCCTGATCCTTCCATAATGCGACTTTAATACATTACGCCATAAGGTGCATATACTCGCTAAGCTCTCAGTCGCTATCAATGAACTCCACCATGACGGTTCCATTCTTGAGTCCTGCTTGCTCAATGGTATCATCTAGCATCCCAATCAAATTCTTTTGCATGAATATCAATTCAAACTCCGCACCCTCCTTCCCTTCAAGAGGGCTTGATTTAAGCCATTCGTATATCGTTCTGACAGTGTCTGTCAGAGCAAATCTCCTTACCACACGACCAGTGGGGTGACGGAATTGGATCCGTGTCGTGTTGGGCGCGTTCGGAGGCGGTTCAGCATGCGAGTTTGTGGACGGTATTGAAGCAAAAGGAGAGGCAGACAATGTTGTTGATCCATTTATGTCTGGTGGCTCTGAATCATCCATCGGGTCCTCTGGTCTCTCGACTTGCTTTCCCTTCCCGCTTTCA
Organism: Cladonia macilenta KoLRI003786; assembly: GCA_000444155.1. NCBI lineage: Eukaryota > Fungi > Ascomycota > Lecanoromycetes > Lecanorales > Cladoniaceae > Cladonia > Cladonia macilenta. Next base: position 1,603,703 of record KE598559.1, read on the forward strand.
AGCCCTCCTACGCTCCTTGTTAAATCATCGGGATCAGACTCCCGACTTGCTTGGTCACCTGCCAGGCTAGCCTGTAAAGCCATTTCCATCATTTGCTCCTCTGTCATTCTTTCCACCTGTGTATCTTTCTTTGGCTCCGGTTTCCTCTTCGCAACGGGATTCTTAGCTGAGGCCTTGAGGCTATATCGGTCCAGGAATTCGTGCAGTTGCATGAGAAAATCCATTGCTTTTGGGGCTGGTTGGCCTGACCACACCTTGACCTGCTCTCCAGTTCTGGGATCAACAATCGCAATATGTGGATATGCATCTGAGCTATCCTTGTTCTGGAAATAATATTGGATGTATTGATTGCCCTTAGGATCGTCCTTCGAGTATTGCATGAAAAGGAAGTTCACCTTGACTGTCTCCATGATGCCGGCGTTCTTCCAAATATCTCGATTTAAAACTTGGCAATCAAAGACCGAAGGATCTTGAATATTGACTAAGATCCACTTCTCCTCATTCTTCCCTTGCTGCCGTGCTTCGTCCCAAGGTAAGCGGGACATGAGCTCAAATGGCGGCCGATACATTTCTGCAAGGAGGTTCGACTTTGAGGAGGCTTCTGACGCTCCCGCTGTAGCCTGAGAAAGTCTATCTCGATSGGATTCGGGACGTCTATCTCCGTCATTCCAAATCGAGGATGCAGTTGCTTGGTTGAAGATACCATGTCGGTCTATCGTTGTTAGTGATCCGTTCATGCTATGAGACGTATTAGCGAAGACTCACCTCGATGCCTGGCCTGCTGCTGCCTTCTCATTGCGACCTGTTCCATAACCGCAGCCCTCATTTCCTCTGCGTTGGAAGGATCGAACGAGTCGGGACCAACAAGGGTTTCTCTTGTCGGGGCTATGGGTGCTCGATACCCATGCTCATCAAGTGCATCAGCATTTTGACCCCCACTACCCATACCTGCTGCTCCGTAGAATTCTTCTTGCAGTCTCCTCGCCAGAGCTTCATCGTCATCCACAGTCGCAGAAGTTCCCACCGGAGGCGTTGCGCCAGAGGGAGTGTGTAAAGCTGAGGTTGATCTCGCAGCTACTGGACCTTGCCTTGGAGGTTGTTCTCTCGAGCCAACATCCCCTTGATCATCATCGAGGTAATTCTGGTCTTCATCGTCCGAGTCCAAGTGTACGATACCTCGTTCATCTTCGTAGCCCTCTCTATGGCGAGGTGGTCGGCTAGATGCTGGGGGAACTGGTGGAGGATGTGATGACTGAGGTGGTTCCGATGAAGGCTCTAACTCAGCGCCATCATTGGCAAAATAGAGCCCTATTGCTTGGTCTGTTTGGTTGTCTGCGAGTCGGAGATATTGGGCCGCTAAAGAAGGTACAGCCCCAGTGATCGAGGAGAACTGAGCTATGGGGTCTTCGTCCATTCTGCGCCGTGTGGAAAATTTTAAGGGCGTGGAACTATATGGAACTCCGTGAAGTTTGGCGAAACTATGTGTTGGCGGTCAAGGTGGACAAACAAGCTTACGGCTCATGGTTGAAAATTCGTCTTCTTTTCCGGAAGATGGATGGCAGTTTTCGAGAAAAGTGTGCTGTCAAGTGATGTCTAATGAGGTTAATAGTTGGAGGACTGTAGCTCAATAAAACGCTCGTGAGGCAACGGCCTATGACGCTCGGATACGCTACGGGATAATCTTCGGCTAGACTAGTTGCATGCCTGCCGATGGCTAGAACTATTTGTACTACGGTAAAAGCTTTATACGCAAAGCCAGGTCATTTATTGGCTAAGAGACCATTGTTTAAGGCATCATGTCGCTCAGCGCGCCTCTGAGGCAATCCAACTCTGAATCTCTAAATCTTGCTCAGCAAACTACACAGTACCTGCAGAAACATGCATCCACTGGAACTTCTATTCCAATCCCGTTTATTTCATATCCAGAGTCTACAGAAATATGGATGATGTACGAGAAGCTATTGCTAGCTTGTCTACGGACTGGGGACGACAAAGCTGCCCACCTCTGCCTCGAAAAGCTCATCGATCGCTTCGGAGCTACCAATGAGCGTGTCATGGGGTTGCGTGGACTCTATCAAGAGGCTGTGGCCAAGGATGATGCTGCCTTAGCAAGGATACTGAAGGAGTACAATGAAGTTCTTGCAGAAGACCCGGTGAACACAGTATGCTACTGATGTTGGCCTCCAGCAATATTGAGACTGACGGACGCTTTTGCAAAGCCAGTAGCAAAGCGCCGAATCGCACTTCTACAAAGCCTTTCGCGGACTGCGGAAGCTATCAATGCTCTGACAGATTTATTGGAATCCTCTCCTACCGATATTGAAGCATGGACCGAGCTTTCAGATTTGTATCTGTCCCAAAGCCTTTACCCACAAGCCGTCTTCTGCCTGGAAGAAGTCTTACTGGTTGCGCCAAGCGCATGGAATGTATGACGGATATTCTCCTCTCGCCAGCAGAAGTTGGGAGACTAACCAATGATATCGAGCAGATCCATGCGCGCCTCGGTGAGATCCTCTATATTTCTGCGATGAGCAGCAGCAGCAGCGAGACTGCCGATAGCAAGACATTTGCGGAGGCAATGCGCCGCTTCTGTAGAAGTGTCGAGCTCTGCGACGACTACCTTCGAGGCTACTATGGACTAAAACTAGTACTTCCCAGTCTCCCTGCCCACGTAATACATAAGACTAAAGATATGGCACAGACAACAGATCGGTTACTATCTGCACTTCCCAACGATAGTAAAAGTACCGGGCAGATGGTTTCTACTGATAATGGCGAGCTTCCAATGCCTTCCACAACGACCGTGCGCAAGCTCAATGAGAGAGCAACTTTCAAGCTTKCCGAAATCACCCGGGATACGACTGGCAAAGGCCTCAATCATGCTGAGGTGGTTGCTGCCAAGGCATTGCTGGACAAGAGTACCCAAATTAGGCAGCGGTGATATTTCACTGGCGGAAGCTCTCCCCAAACCGACACGCTCAGACGCGCATATTGTGTATCGAGAAGAGTGAATGATTTTGCGGGTGGCTGAGCGCAGAGCCTCATATGCTCAGAAGCGAGGTTGACTGGTAGCTCAGGAGAAGAGCCCAGCTCAGGGAGGCTATCAGGTCTACTTGTGTAGCCTTACAGGCAACAACGTTGGGCATCACCGTTAATGCTCCTGCGGCGACGTGGAAACTCTATCGTCAGCAAAAGACCCATCTCTCAGGGCCACAAAGACCGTGTCCAACAGCGACGTGTTCAAAGTAACGAGCAACCAGCTGTTGAGCTTAATTGCTTTTCCATTTTTACCTAAATAGCTCAGGCGTGCTGAATGATAAGACTATCATTATCTTCAGTCTCTTGACGGGGGTTTTCGTAATAAGCTCCTGTTGGTTGGTGGCCAGGCTGCGCCCCCCCTTCCCCCCTTTCAAAGAGACATGTTGCCGTAACAGATGGATGTGAGGTGTGAGTGTATGGAGTATGCGAGAGGACAAAAGTTGATTGTAATCTCGGAGTTTTCACGCAGGAGACAATAAATGCTCCACCATTGTAACCAATGAGCTTTGTAGAAGGGACAATGATTAGGTATTGAGTGAGTCAGCCGGTTAGTGTTGGGCATCGTTTCCATACGCTTGGCCCCGATCGACGCGCCCGGAGAGAGGCGCCAGTGCCCGTGCTCTGGGTAACCCCCCTCAACCCCCCCATAACTATCATTGGGCCTGCACCGCCTCGGGACTGAGGCAGCGTCTCTCTCAATTCGTTGTTACTGCAGTTACTCCCACATAATACACTCAATTTGCCTTCGTCATCGATCCGCCCATTTTTGCGCATTACCGACGTCGCTGCTTACACGACTCAATCCCCTGTTGTTTGTTGACCTTCTGTCTTCATTCTTGTCTTTTCCAACCCACTGCAAGGAGAATTCCATCTCGGACACAACAACGTTCTCCCCATCATTGGCTCCATGCTCACCTGCTGAAAGTCGCACCCCGAAAACATCCACCCAGCGAATGAAAAGTACCACAGTATCAGAAGGTCAATTGGCCCCCGGTATAAATACCCAGCTTTGCTCCTACGCTCGTCCTCTTCGCGGAAGAGGAGTCTGAGCTAGACAATTCCTTGCGCACATGCCGTAAGTAAAGACACGGTGCGCACAGAACCGCTGCTAACATGCTCGGTGGACTTAGGTTTAACATCACAATTGATCACGCCACGACCGCCAATAGCTCCAGTCATTCTGACTTATCGACTGACGAAGAAGAGGACGGTGTCCAAGTATCTCCGAGATCTCAGGGATCGGCTGCCGACAGTCAGGAATTCTCAGACACTGAGCAACACGACGGCAGTGGCAGCTGGACGAACGTAATATATCCTTCAGACGATATCCATCCTTCCGATTCCGCCTCGCGACCTCGAACTTCAAACCACCAACGTCCACCTGCGCCCGAAGTGCCTCGACCGGAGGAAGTCCGGCGTAGGCCATCTCGCCGACATATACACCACGAACATCCACACGCCGTGCCTCAAAGATCATATCGAGCGCCGCCTCCATCGKAGCCCGCTGAAAGTGTGGACTCTCACGACGAATGGCCGGGCTATGCCGCCCGAGGCCCGCCCCAGCATTATAGTCGCCAGTACTATGCTGCTCCTCACTACCCGTCTCCTCAAGCCTACCAGACATACGCGCCGCCGAGTGTGATACCTCCAACCCAGCAAGCGATGCCGCAGCAAGCGATGGTCCCCTATGGATATCCATCATATCCACAATCCATGGGTACACCTTCACACTCATATTTTAGTCAGGTTCCTCATCACCCAGGCCCAAGCCACGGCCACGAGTTAATACCTCATGCTCCATCACCGTTTTATCCTTATCCTCATCCACATCCTCCGCAGGGATACCCAATGCCCATATCTCCACCACCAGCAATGTACCAGACTTTTCCTGCTGTGTACTCACCTCCGCTTGCGCCTGCGCCTGCACCTGCACCGGCCCCTGCCCCTGCCCCTGCTCCTGCTCCTGCTCCTGCACCTGCACCTGCACCTGCGCCTGCGCCGGCATCCGCGCCTACGCCTGCACCTGCTACCCCAGCTCCGGCTCCAGCTAAACCTGCGCCACCCAGTACGCCGCCACCACCACCAATAGACATTGTGAAAGAAACCGAGGAGAAGTTCGCGCGGATTGAGAAACTTTTCTTGGATGAGAAAGCAGATCGGGAAGCGAAAGAAGCTGCGGCTCAACAGGCGCTTAAGGATGCAGCTGCTAAAGCTGAAGCCGATAGGATTAGGGCTGAAGAGATTGCAACTGCCTCAGCCGCAGCCGCAGCAGCAGCAAGAGGAGAGGTGGAGGCGGAATATAAATTAGCAGCAGAAAAAGCCGCAGCAGATAAGGCAGCGGCAGAGAAAGCAGCTGCAGAAGCTGAGAAGGCTGCCGCAGAAGCAGCGGCGGCGGCGGCGGCAGCAGCACCCCCTCCACCACCTAAGGAGAAAGATAAGCCTCTCAAGTTCCAGGATGCTATCGGAAGAAAGTTTAGCTTTCCATTCCATCTGTGCAATACTTGGTCGGTAAGTGGTTTGCCAGCCGGGACATTTGCTGTCAGACCTAACCTTTTGCACGTTCTTAGGGGATGGAGTACCTGATCAAGGAAGCTTTTCTTCACGTGGAGGACTATGGCCCACATGTGGATAAGGGAATGTATGACCTAATTGGCCCGCATGGTGAAATTGTAATGAAGTCTGTCTGGGAAACGGTGGTTGAGCCCGGCTGGTCGATCTCCATGCACATGTGGCCATTACCCCCTCCGCCCGAGCCCGAGGAGGCTCCCGCGGATGAGGGGGCTGACATTGTCATCGTGGAAGAAGGTGTGCCGCCCCCGCCTCCTGAACACTCAGGTGGTTCCGATGGTGCGGGTTTGTCCCTTATTGCGATGCAAGTGATGATTCATGCTAACTTCAAGCAGAGAAGGAGCCCAAGAAGAAAAAGAAGCAGAAGGGTCCCGGCGCGTTCGTCTTGTGGAGTTCCGGAAAGAAGAAGGGCGGAAAGGGCAAGAAGGGGAAGTGAGGGGATGGTRTTATTGGCACTATAACGCCTATCACTGCCTCCAGCATGCTACAAGTCGACAAGGCGTGATTATGTCCCCCAAGCGGCACTCTCTACCTTTGAGCTTTTACGACGACGACTCACTCATTGCAAATCCCTAGCGAATTCAGCACTCGAAAACCCCCCCAGTCGCTGCCTAAAAGCAATACAGGCAATACTGGGCTGGTCACGCAAGGAACGACTGGAAAGATTGACGATTTACCGCATTACTCGCAACTCTGGAACAATGGTTTTCATTTTCTTTATCGAATACCCAAGAATTTTGGCTCTTGCTGTTTGATTTGTTTGGGCGTTCAGAAGCTGCATCAGCGATGGCGCAGCTGGGGGCATTTAGAGAGAAGGCTGGGTATTATATACCAGGTCGTTTGCTGCATTCCTGGCGTCTCACCCAGTCCACATCGACTTTCGTTCTAATACCTTTCCAAGTTAGTGAAGAGTCACATCGTGTTATTCGGAGGAGCGGTTTCCTGCACCAAGTTTATACCCCCAAGTCTGTTGTTTTGGCACATTCAAGTCGGCGATACCTTTTACATCTAGAAACATCTTGTCAGCAGCTACAATACCATCGTCCAAGCAAATCAATCGGAACAATCTAACGCCATTCTGGCGGTGAATTACTTACGCTCGCCAATTGCAGTATACCAATAGCTGCAACCTGCAACCATGACCACATATGCTTGACTCATTGCCAGTAGATCCCTTCTATACGAGTGACTCACCCTTATTAACACATGCGGACCTGCCACATCATTCCGACTCCTTCCACACTATCGGTGGTCACCGCCAGTATCTCATTCTCTATATGCGAACCACATTAATAAAATCCCACAGCTCTTTTCTTTTTTCACCCCAAATCTTCCCGGCTGTAAAATTATCCCCACCACATCAAAGGATAACATGAAATCAAACCTGATCGGAGAATATATATCTGTCTTAACCCCCTTTATAATCGTATATATATACAAATGTGTTTCACCACCCGCTCCGACCCCGAAATCAAAGTCCCCCCCCGCCCCATCACCCACCCCCCCTCCCGCGTCGCCACCTTCGCAGTCATAACCCCCCCAACCCACAGCACCCTCACCACTACCAATACCCTCCCCCACTCCCGCCCTCACTCCCGTCCCCACTCCCGCTCCCGAAGCGAAACCCGCCGGCTGTCCTCTGGCCAACTCGTCACCATCGAAACAATCTCTCCCCGCTCCTCCGCCCCAAAAATCCCTCCTCACCACCGCTCCCCGCGCCATTCAGGGGCCCAATTAGTGCATAGCAGTTCTTCGCGCCATTCAGGATCTCAATTAGTTCTTACCAATCGCAGCCCCCGCCTCTCAGGTGGTAGTCTCCAACTAGTCCCAGTCCCATCCTCGTCTCGCAAACCCTCATCCCCGCGACAATCAAACACAGCAGTGATAATCACGCCTACGAAAGAAGTTATTACGACGCCGCGGCAGAGTGGGAATATAGTGCATTTTGAAGATGAGGAGGTGGTCGTTGTGAGGCCGGTGAGGAGTAGGGGGTATAGTTCTAGTGGTGGTGAGGGATGGCAGGGGAAGAGTCCGAGATTGAGTACGGGGAGTGTGAGTTTTAGGGGGACGAGGGAGAAGATTGTGGAGGTTGATGATGCCGCTGGGGGGGATAGGAGGGGGTATGAGAGGAGGGAGGGGGGGAGGAGGATGGGGGGGTGAGTGGGTGGGTATGGAGGGGATTTTGGGAGGGATATTCTTTTTTTTGGGAAGGGGGTGGGTTGGGTGGTTATTTGCGAGGTTGATGGGTGCATTGAGATTGCTACATGAGGTATGATCTCCCATATGCGTGCAGGCTTGATTTCTGTTGCATACAGATGGCTTATATGGCTAGGCAGGCTATGAACGCCGTGTTGGCTGTAGGGATGGTATCGAACTTGCCCTGCCGTCGTCATCATCATCCATCAGGCCATCGGTGCTCTGCGCGGGGGAATTCGTCCTCCTTGGTGGCAGAGGTGGTCCATCAGCATCAGCGGATAGTTGCTGGCTTCGTGGAGAAGGTCTTAATGGAATCTGTGTCGTGCGTTGTGAAGGTGGAGAGAATCCTGCCCTGGCGTCGTTGGATGGTGCTCGTCGTAACACGGTTGGTCGCGTTGCTGATGCCGTCTTGTCCGTAGCGGAATTGCTACTATCCTGGCTTGCCCGCCGTCCACTGGACTCGCTGAGTAAAGCGGGCTTCTTCGGTACTCGAGGTACAGGTTTACGGGACGATGCAGGAACGGTTGCTGCCTGGCTGGAGGCTCCCGACCTGGACTCGTTTGTTGGTGCTTGGGCTCCTGTTAGGTTGCGAGGGTTCTTCGATGGAATTGGCTGACTGGACTCGAAAGGCACGGGAGATCTGTGGACGTTTTCATTCGCAGAAATCGTTCTGTAACTGGCCGGGCTCGCCTTGGGTGGTTCTCTGGGTGGCGTCTTATCGATAACCACCCAATCAGGCTCGTCAGTAGGGGTGAAAGGGTTCGAGGGCCTGTTCGCGTTGAGGACAGCTTGTCCGTGTGGAGGTTTAACATCGGACCGAGCTGGAAGACCTAAAGGCAATGATTAGATCTCTATTCAATGCTTGATACATACCAGAAGCGTCTCACCGTTGTCCAACCACCACTTGCGTCGATCCGAACTTGCAGGAGGCAGTTCTGGAGCTATTGAATCATACCCTATAAGATCCTCATCGTCTATGTCCTCATCCCCGGTATTGGCAGTTGTGTCACCAATGTCCGCTTTTCTTTTAGCATATAGCTTCCAACTCAAAGCCTCCTTTGTCATTTCGTCGACATCGCTGACAGTGCATTGGAAAGTTGCATAAACAGGTCTATGGTCGGAGAAGCGCAACGGAGCCGTCGAATAGTTGATCTGCTTTAAAATGTCGCCCTTCCGAAGTACTCGGTCKCACCATGCAGGTATCCTGGCTTTCTCTCTGGTCTAYGGTGAGCGAAGACCCTGTCCATTGGGCAGTGTATCTTACGAAGTGTCGTAATTATCTGTGCCATTATCGTATTTATACGTTGGCATGAATGTGATTCGTGACTCTGAGTAATAGGGGAACGTACGCCCCTGCACCATTTGCACGTTTAACTTCACGGAAGTGAGTAAGTAGTGCTTGCTTTGGTAGCCAACCATCTTACCTGGTCATTATGGTACATGGTGTCCAAGTCTCCAGCCTTGATCAATTGGCGCACTTTATGATCACTCAGACCAATCCTATAGTTGAAGTCTCCTAACCATATGATTGCATCATGGTCCTCAATTGACCGATTGCGTTGGAAGCGAAGGCCGTGACTGATAGTATGATAGTCTCGATTCCTCTCGTCGTAGTTTGCAAAGCCAGCAGCGAAATGAGCAGTGACGAAGCAGATGCGTGTATTGGCGTAATCCATTCGTATGGCCACGGCTCCTTTATTGCCAGCCATGCCTGACATGCCAGTCTTGCCGAAGTCAGCTTCCCTCAAGTACCATCAAGGCGTTTGASGATCCATACCTTCTTCACGCTACCTTCCACGTTCTTGATCTTATCAAGTAGGCTAGCTTTGACAAAGATCATGAGTGCTGCACCAACGAGCTGTCCACTGCGTAAGAGAATATACTCTTCTGAAGAGCGTTTACGAATGCTGTCATTCAACGTCTGTCTCACGGCAGATTCCCATGTTTGACGTCTTACAGGATCTGTCGACATGATCTGCTGCGGGCTAAGCTCGACGATCTCTTGAAATCCGACGGCGACGATCCCAGGTTCTTGCTGTGCTCGATTGATTTCAGGCCATAGCCATGCTGATAGATCTTCCTTAAGTCCACCTCCACGGCCATTTAGATTRAASGTCCCCACCCATATGTGTACCACATCTGAGGTTGAGTATTCGGTTGCCCTTCTTTTGAGCTCGGCATTGACATAGTCAGCAATAGGATCGTATAGATGGACGGGTGACTGGTCAACCAGACGCCCAAGCAATATATCAATGGTATTCTGGCGCCCTTTATCAGCAAAGTTGTTGATATACATCCTAGTGGCACTCTTGCGTGCATCAGCTATGGCGCCAGCTAAGGACATTTTGCCGTGCCTGGTGAAGGAAGACTTCAAAGCTCCAGTGCCGGCGTATATCTTAGAAAGTGCGTCACCATTATCCGCCCAGAGACTTGAATGCCGCACCCAAAAATCAGCGGTAGGATGCTCGTTCCGGTGCCGCAAGAAGAGCTCCAAGGCCATTTGACTGATGATCGTCTGGATCAGATTCGTCCGATCTAAACAGTCCAAGCAGTTCGTGCGGAATACCCCTTCTTGTTGCAAGATGACTACGGTTCCCACACGCGAAGCCTTTTCGTTTTGGTATACATTCCTGACTCTGTCTCCATCATCGCACAGGAAATACGCAAAACCATCAGCACGGTTCTGAATTAACCGTCTCACCATGCTAGCAGCTTCATATCCCCCAGGTCCTTTGGTCTCTGCGTGGAAGTCAAATTGTGATTCGAGAAGGCGATTGTCCGATGTTCCGCTTAGATCAACGACCTGATTCATTTGGCTATGCTGGACATGATAGTTGTACCTCGCAGTCAGTTCAGCTTCGCCTGGCTTGGACACACTCAAGAGATTGAGGATGTGAATAGTGCCGTAGTCCATTTCTAGAGACTCAAAATGCTTATCAAAAGCTGGCTGCGTTGCTTCAGGTGACCTGGTGACTTGAATCTTTTGTTGTCCCGGAAGGAGGCCGGCAGCTTGTTCCCAAAAGAGAGGTACGGAGCCTCGGACTTGCGCGTAAGAGAAACACAAGCTCGAAGGATGGTAGAAGACTGTTTCGGTCTCGACAAAATTCGCCACGTTGCCATCATCGTCTATGCCTCTGGAATTGAATCTTGTCCCTGCACGCCGACAAGAGAGCCGGGATATCAGTGTCAGCGTGGAAGGCAGATTACTTTTCAAGGCTCTGAGGGGAGAAGCCGAGGCTGGGATTGTAATTGAGGAGACAAAGCCCCTAATAGCGGAAGTCAGTATACGAGAKGAATCGAGTATCTCCTTTTCTTGTTTTGCTAGTCGTGAGCGAAATTTGATGAGGGGGTTTATCATGTATGAGTTCCAAAGGAAGCCTTCGTCTAGATTGTCAACATCGAATGCCGATTGCTCAGACGATCTATTTCTGATTAGAGTGAACGATTGGAATGAGTCCACGTTCCGTACCTGCTTTGCAAGCGATTGGTCAGATCAAAGTCCACACTATAGTAGAATGTCCCACTGCCTAGGATCTTCTTCAGCTCATGACATGGATGCTCAAAAGCTGGATCTCGACCCTCGTGACCGTGGTCAGGGAAGTCTGGTGAGTAAGGGTCGATCTCTCCATGGAGCTCGTAATCATATATCTCCTTATTTAGGCAAACTTGAAGTCATCTTGATCAGCAACTGAAACATATAGAATATGAGCCCCGTCAGAAATACTAACAAAACTCGACGGCAAGTATGCGCTGCACGGTCTCGTTCGGCCTGACCGTGGCCACATTCTGGGCACTAGTTATAACACAAAGGAAGACATCGGCGTTGATGTTGATGAGGCCAAGTGTTCCGTGTACACCGGACGCTCGAAGGACGCGGTATTCTGAAAGGTCCACATTCTCAAGTGTTGCAAACTCCACCATACACTTGGAGGCTAAACCCCTGGTGTTTGTTCCATAGTTGATATTATCAGCATTATTACTCGACAAGCTGTGGCGTAATACGAGTGCATGAGTTTCTGTTACAAGTGCAAACGATCGTCGAGGATGCTCCCGTAATAGAACTTGTAGAGACATGGGTGCTCTGATGCCGCATTGAGCATATCATCTAGCAAGTATGCGGAGCAACCGTAGTCTTGCAACACGTCCAATCTCTGTTTGAGAATTCATACTGGTTCTCGCACAAGCTACTTCGACCATATGGTGGTAGTGTTGATTGTAAAATCGTTACACGAAAAGTTTGCCCAGAAATGAGATGTTACGCCACTGGTGCGAATTACGTTAACAAATATCTCTATGTAGGCCACTGACAGTGGCCCAACCAGTAAAAGCACTGACTACGTGAACGGAACTGAGCTTATCTACCATTTGTCCAGACAAAATCATTCTACCACCAGGGAGGTATTTTCGGACGTCAGATCATATGGTCGTGTACTTTCTGACAAGCGTAGAGCTATCTGAATTTGATGGCTGAGCTGGCAAATACAGGTCGAATATCAAGTATAGTTACTTCCACTCAAGCATCGTTGTAGCCCAACATCAGTTATGAAAGCAATACGCCATGGGTTATAATGCTGTTCCATGCCCAAACGCCACAATCGGTCTGATCCACCGTGCTAATAACCGTAAATGCAGGCTCTTCGCAGATGCCGCGTTCGTGGCGTCGTCGACGCACGCTGCGCTGTTTTTATGTTGTAGGTGTAGAGGTCATCCCGTTGCGACCTTCTCCTGTTCACATAGGGTCAATTGAAGCACAAATAAACAAAACATGATCTCGCTGGCTAGCCTTACACTCTGCCCCCTTCCTCATCAACCCCTGCCTCCGCTTCTTAAACGCGTGTGACAGCGCCTTCTCCGCGAACGTGAATGCCTCGTCTGTGTTTCTCATAGCAATGAACATGCGGGCTTCAATGGCAGCTTTCTTTTCAAGGATATCTATCAGTTTCTCGATCCGAAGTTTGTGTTTTTGCGTTCTAGGTGTTTTAAATGAGTTAGAGTTTCTTTATCGTGATGGTGTTAACGTACAACCGCTTCGATATCTCATCAAATTTGSCGTTCATAGCCTCCTCGATGCTCCTGATGGATTCCTCGTGCGAGTGCTTAATTCTGGCTCTTCGCTCTTGGAGGCGCTTTTTGGCCTAATAGATGGTCAACCTCTAGCAACCACTTGCTCAGAGGTAGCAGAGAGTCTGACATCTTTCCTCATAGTCTGCGCCATCTGCATGGCTCTATTATCGTCCCCCGAGCTCTCGGGACTTTGCTGCGAAGCTTCGTGTTCCGTACGCTCATGACGGAGAGATAAGTCTGCTTGATCAGCGCGTGGTTTCGAATGCCGCGTCCGTGCCATTGTGAGGAGGTGATCCTCAGTGCACTCGAAGCCTCTGTTGTACCGTTCCAGCACCAACGCAAGTTTGAGCTTCGAGCTTCGAAGCCTTGGCAAGAAGATACTTCAACGGCATCGGCCCGTAACGTTGACGCTAGCCATTAGCCTTACTACTTAAGTCGCAAGCGAAGTCCGGCCGAGATAATTTTCTCAAACACACCTCGAATCTTGTCACTGTCTTAAAGACGCATCAGACAAGACATGGGACTTAGTGCCCAAAGAAAGTACGTTCCATACATACGATATGATGCTACTGAGAATACCGCTGACTTCTGCAGGCGGACTAAGCTTTCCCATGACCCTAACAACACACAATGGAGCCGATCGACTACTAAGTTCGGCCAGAAGATACTTGAATCCCAAGGATGGATACCTGGAGACTACCTTGGACCGAAAGACGCAGCTCATTCCGCACACCATACTGCAGCAAATGCGTCTCACATCCGCATTACTCTCAAAGATGATAATCTTGGTCTTGGTGCCAAACCTGGGCGCTCTCAACAGGATGGCCAAGCAACTGGATTGGACATGTTTCAAGATGTCCTTGGACGCTTGAACGGCAAGAGTGAAATCCAATTGGTGACAGATCGAAAGATAAGGACTCAATTGAGGGGTTCGAATTTTGTCGAGCAAAGGTGGGGCAGACTACACTTTGTCAGTGGAGGGTTTCTGGTGGGCGATGAACCACAGGCACTTCCAAAGGATGCCAGTTCCAATATCTCTCATGAAGAGCCTTCCGAGGTCCAGGATCACGCGATCTCGATGAATCCAGGAGAGGATGAGCAAGCACGTTCAAAAACTCCAAAGCCAGAAAAGCTTAAAAGGCCAAGGTGTGACACCGCAGTGACGAAGGATGGCCTTGGCGAGCTCGGGGTTACGCAGCAACGAGAAACGCAGAGTCCGCCACTGGCCAAGGATTGTACCGAATCAAAGCAAGCTAAAACGCAGAGGAAAGCAGACAAGGCAGCCCGCAAGTTGAAACGCCAGATGAAAAGACAAAAGGAACGTGCATTACAAGTACAGGACCCAGCAGCGCATAATGTACCCTTGCTAAGACCCATCAATTCTGAGCCAGTCGGCAAGGTGGGGGCCACCAAAGGGACCACTGCAAAAGAATGCATCGCTCCGTCGACGGAAGCCAAAACTTTCGCAGTGGTTGGAGGTAGCAGACAGGCTGTTCGACAACGTTACATTCAGCAGAAGAAGTTGTCTATGATGGATAGCAAAGCATTGAACGAGGTGAGCGTGTGGCCTGGCTACCAACTTTTCGGTGTCCGATTACTGATAGTGTCGCTAGATATTGATGATAAAGGGCTAAATGGTGCTGAATGCGAGCCATTGCTCATGCAAAGAGTCAATTGGCAGGCCTTCTTTCTCGGTCCTGTGTGATAAAGATGTGATCACACTTTGGCCAAAGGAATGTGCAGATCAGTGGTACCACCCAGTCTATTTACGGGTCCCTGCGTCATTTCTCGACGCGACTTCCAAGTGTGCCTGGGCCATCGTCGATGCTTAGTGCCCACCAATACCACTGGGGTATTCGACCAATTTTAGCAGTTGCTCGGTGAATCCTTCGAGGGGTCATTACATAGGTACGCAAGAGGAGTATAACATGCAATTAGCTGGATAGCGGTGGCCGGCTCTCATACTGCATGGTAGCGAGAGACGCTGGGCCCGCTAGGAGGTCTTGGTCGACTTGCATCGAAACGCGCTAACTAACGCCAAGCTTTCGATTACCCCACACCTAGCGCCGATCATTAAGCCTGCTCGTGCCCTTACTGCGCCTTGAATGTTCACCGAATCTCTGTCAACACACCACGCAATTCCCACACTCAGCACACTTCTTCATCACTCAGAATGTAACGACCACCACTCAATCCTCACACCGTCCGCAGGACCGGCCAATGAAACGATACTTGCTATCTACCTTCATCTTTTGATACCCGACCGACTCCGCCCGGCACGCGTAAGCTACGGAGTTCAACAAAGAAATTACCAATCACCATCAACCATCGGTCTGCCTCTCGACCATTGTCAGTCAAGCTTACCACCCAACCTTACCTTAGGTCACACCGTCTATACTTAAGTCCCGGCCTTGTTTTCTCCCCGAGCCCTCACGGAGCGTTTAATCATGTCTAACAACGAGAATTCGCCTCCACCGACGCCCAGCTCCAATCGTCGTTTCTCCCTTTCGGAGATTTTTGGTCGTCCCCAGTCCAACAACAATGGCACTCCTGCATACCCCGGTCCTATTTCTACTTCAGTTGCCAACGCTCAAGCTCAGCAACGTCGTCGCACATCGATTTCGGCCTTGACCATGGCAGGCTCCCCTACTCAGACCTCGCCTTTTGCAAACATGAAGAATCGTCAAGGCAGTTTCGCCAGTAGCAGCTCACCATCGACTTCCGTCAACGAGAGTGCAATTGAAGAAGGCGATGCAGAGCCCAATCCTTCTCCCACATCACCATCGGCTTTCGCTCGAAAATTGAGCTTTGGGCCTAAGGCGCTACGGGATGTTCAGTCTGGAAATGGTACTGCCACCGCTAAAGCTTCCACAAACATGGCTTCGGGCCCGTCTGTCAAAGGGCGAGGTCTGTTCTCAAGCCATTCCATACCCGATGTATTCATAATTTCAAATCGCTGACTGCTGGCTCCCATATCTAGGTGAAGGCTTTAATTGGTCTGAACAAATCAAGAATCGAGCTGAGAGGTCGGCTTCGATCACCGGCCCACCCGCTGCACCCTCTACGGGTGCCATGGGCCATCAAAAGTCCGCCAGCGTCGCAGCTACCGAGCAGCCAATCAAGGAGATGCCCAAAGCTCCTAGGAAGCCAGATCACTTCCAGGAGAGGATCTTGAAGGGTGACTTCTACATGGATTAGATCGGATCCCACCCACTACGCAAAGGCTATCTCAACATGTCGAGTGCCCACTATCAAACATGTCGTAAAACATCAAGCCAGCCTCTCTAACACAATATGAGGATCATTGGTCAGGAACGCTCCAGTCTACGTTGTATGGCGTTTCTCTTCAAAACGAACCACCAGAACAGGTGCATGGCATAAAATAAGCTTCAGCAATTGCTTTGCGAATATCATGATCGAAGAAAACAAGCCATCATCCCGCCCGAGTTCACTCGACTTGCCAACACGCTCATTACGCACGACATTGCTGTTGAGCCCAGAAATGGGGATCCACTCGTTATCAAACACCTGATGCTTCAAGCATTCAGATTTCGGTTTTCGGTTTTGCTTCGAGGAGTATGGAAGGTGGGGGGGGGGGGGGGCAAGAAGTCTCAGTTAGGTTGCCATCTTCTTGAAATCCTTTATGGAGTTAAATAAGCAGAACAAAACACATTCAGCTGATGTGCAATTCGATGCGGGCGTCAGAATCATAGTTGCTTCATCAATCAAATTTCAGCTATCACATCAATTTACCCACTGGGTTATGCGCTTTTGTTGACAGCTTTGTTTAATAAGATCTCAGCGTGTTACTATTTTCGATTTCCATCTTGAATCTTTCAAGGCAAAAGTTCCCCTGGGTACCCCGCCCCCGCATACTCACCAAGCTCTCCCCGCAAACTGATTATCATGGTGCGGGCGAAGAGAGCCAATCACGTTGAGTCAGTGCTTGGCATGTACCTAACGTGAAGTGCAGACTGTTTACGTGATGCACGGAAGGATGGATCATCTGTGGAGGTACCTCGGAATTATGCCTCTCCCCACACAATGTCCTCGCCAATACACCATACCTTATCTGCCCCTCTTCCCACCCACCTCGACCATTCCTCCTCTCCTTCAAGCCAATTCCTCTCAGATACATTGAAAACTCACGGTATAGCAGCTTTATATATTGATAAATCAGTTTAAACCCACAGAAACCACCCTACAGCCACTACAACAGTCAAAATGGTCGACATTCCAAAGCAATACAAGGCCTGCGTCTACAATGACCCGGGCAAGATCTCTACGAAGATTGAGACACTCGACATGCCAGAGCCCGGGCCTGGCGAATGCTTGATCCATCTGTGAATTCCCTGAGCCCTGACCACACGAGGTACACTGACACTGCCCCAGGACCCACTCCGGCGTCTGCCACTCCGACCTAGGCATAATGGAGAATTCCGTACGCTCCCCCCTCTCTCATCCCTCTCTCATCCCTCTCCCCACCAACCCCCTTCCCCCAATCCATCAAAGAAGCTGAGAAAATCCACCTACACAATAGTGGGCCTCCCTCCCCTACCCCACCCAACCCGGCCAAGTAGGCGGTCACGAAGGCGTCGGCTCCGTCGTAAAACTCGGCCCCGGTTCCGAAAACAAAGGCATCAAGATCGGTGACCGCGTCGGCATCAAATGGGTATCCGGCACCTGTGGGAACTGTCCTCAATGCATGGCCGGCGCCGATGCGCTGTGTCCCCAGGCAAAAGTCAGCGGATATTATACCCCGGGCACGTTCCAGCAGTATTGTATTGGGCCTGTTAAGTAAGTTGATCTCTTTCCCTCAATTACAAACATATACTCACATTCTTTCTCCCATACAGCTACGTAACCCCCATCCCCGACGCCCTCTCCTCCGCCGACGCAGCCGTAAGCTCCCCCC